>MNCI01027262.1:1823396-1861908 GCA_015680685.1 Gnetum montanum | reverse complement strand
AGTATAGTGCCCAATAACTTAGCAAAAATATTACTCATAATCATCATTTGATAAATTTTCCAATTATTTCCCTCCTTTCAACATAACAAGATATCTTTAGTAGTTTTTTTAATGTTGATTTAATATTTATTCTATTTCTGAATTTAATTTGTGTCAAATTTCTCTATGAATAGTAGAGCCTTCCCACTTTAATAATTATGCATATAAATGATCTAAATCTATAGATTTACTAGATGCTATCTTTTTGATACCCTCTATGAATTTTTTAAGAGTAAATTAGAGAGGTGCTTATTGTACAATAGTAGTAGAATTATCATTTTCTCCTGTAAAGAGATTATTATAAAATGAACAAATATCTTAAAAATAAAAATTAAATGATGAAGAGACTTTATGAAAAAAATATTGCTAAAACTGTATAGGTATATTTTTAATCGTATAAGCAAAATATTCATGCTGCTCCTTGATAAATTTCATTTTCTTACTTCTAATCAAGCTTATATATGGCTTAACTAAACTTTGTTTGTGACTCTTATTTGCATTCTCAATATTTTTTCTAGCTTGCATGCAACCTTTATACAACTAAGTTTTATGAGCACTTTTTTTTGTGAACGTACAAATTTTGTTGCTGCTGTAACTAAAATTTGTTCAAGCTCTTAGTGTCATCTTTCAAGAGTCCATTTTTGAGGTGGTGCATTCATATATTTTTTCTTAACTTGGATGAGTTTGTGCTAAAATTTATTTCTATTTTTATTTTATTTTTGTCTTAGGAACAATTTGAATTTGTAACAAAAACTTTACATATTGATGGTAAGACTCCACTAAATCTTTTGGAACCTTCAACATAATAAAATGAATATCTTCATAAGAACACAAAAGCAAATCAATGTAAGAGTTACTTTAAGGTCCTTTAAAAGTAAATGATGAAGATTAAAGAAATATCGCAAGGCCATTTCAAATGAGAAGATAAATGTTTTTGTCTATTTTAATAGTTGTTGATCCATCTTATTAATAGTGTGAATTGTAGAATGTCGTGTCCAACTATGATCTTTAACAATGTCTAAATTGCCAACATTATGTTACCATTGAATAATTTTTGTTTTTTATGAATCCATCCTTATATTAAAATCTTTCCAAATAAATATCAAGCCTTTTGGTGCAAATTCTAAAATGTCTTTTCCTAAGAATTGAAAAGGATGAACACTAGATAACTCTATAGAATCATGCAATGTAGCATGTCTAGGACTAATATAGCATATGATAAGAAAAGCACAATCATACTGACATAAGATTTTTAGCCAAACATATTATTTATAATCATTATTTTTTAAAAAAGCATGCAATTTTGAAGAGATATCCTCACTAACATTGCACTACTCCCAAAAGGTTTGCCTCTTCACCCTACTTTTGTATTTCTTACAACAAATTTAATAAAATCTATGAACTACAAAATCTATAAAACCAACATCTTTTGAAGTTTCAACAAAACCAAAAATATCAAAGCTATTGAAGAAGTTAATATTATTCAAAGAAACAACTTTACTTGTAATTCCACAATAAATGTTTAGATATCTGCACCCTAAAGGGGGCCCAATTACCAATATGTTGAAGATATCCATTCTTAGGAAAAAGATGAATGACACCTTTATTAATATTTTTACAAAGAAAAATGTTTTTAATGGCTTCTAGGAAAACATGAAGGAGATTATTTCCAATGCTATGCTAATGCTTCTTGAAAACTTCAATTAGAAAATCATCAAATCCTAGAGCTCTACCATCTACTAAACTAAAAGTTGTTGGTTTTATTTCTTGTATTGTAATTTTTGGTTGAAGAATTCTTTGATGTGCTTTTGTTATAAGATAATAAATATGCATATTATTTTGCTACACATCCTCCTAAGAGTTATTCCATTTTCTTAACCATTGCATCCCCTGAAAATAACAACCACTATAATTTTCAAGATATTTTCTTACTAACATAGCGATGTCCCTAAAAGGTTTACCTCTTTACTCTACTCTTGTATTTCTTAGAAAAAATTTAATAAATCTAAGAACTAAAAAAATCTATAGAACCAACATCCTCCTAAGTTTTAATAAAACCTAAAATATTAAAGCTATCAAAGAAGCTAATATTATTCAAAGAAATAATTTTATTTGTAATTCTACCATCAATGTTAAGAAACCAACACCTTAAAGGGCCTATATATTTTTGAATAATTTTTAAAAAACTATTTATGTATAATAATTGCCATGATATTAGCATTTAGGTATGCTACAAAACCCTATTCACAAGTTGCTTTAACCTATTTCCATTATTTAGCCCTTTTTGCAAGTTTCTGTTGAGTAAGATTCTTATTTATCCAAATGTTTTTACAATTTTTAGTCTGCTTCATGTGGCTTTGATATCTTCAAACATGTATTCTACCTTCTACATCATAAAACCTAACAATTATATGTTATGGCTTTTCACATTGTTCACTTGGAACCTGAAAAGCTTTATGAATTTTTGGAGAAGCTATATGTATATCATCTATAAGCTTTTTAACTTTCTTAAATCAAGTGTCCTTTGTTTCACCCTCTGTCTCTAGGATACCTACAAAATGCAAAATTTGTTTTACTCTTTTCTCATCTTGCTCTTTTAAAGCTTTTGCGATCGTAGATCCTATCTTTGTCTCTATTCCTTCAAGATTAGATTCATTTTTATTTTCCTCCACTTTAGCTTCAAGTAATCTATTCATTATTCTTTTGAAGCAATACTAGTTTCCTTTGTCCCTCAATCTTTTCTTTGAGGGTAAATATCCTTTGAAGAATTTCTTTGTTTTGTTGATGGGTTTCATCTAGCAATGCCATTTTGTTAACCATATACTTCTATTATGCAACTAGAATACTTTTGATAGCAACTACATTTATGAATTTCTTTTGGGTGGCCTATGATGATGCCATGATAGAGATTTCAAATTTCTTTAGTAGATGATTCAATTTCTTTCTCAATAAATCCACACTCATAAAATGTCAATAAATCTAGCCTACATCTAACTACCCTTCCTATTGTCTTAGATCAAATCAATGTTAAAACCCTGATTGTAGAAATCTTCAATGCTAAAACCCTCATTGCCAAACCTCTTGTTGCCTCAGATCAATGGTAAAACCTTCGCCACTGAAACTCCTATTGAATTGTTGATAATTATTGATAAAAAATTGATTTACTAAAAAACTATTAATAGTATAAAGAATTGTAATTATATAAAGCAATTCCAATTTGAGTATTTAACCCTTTGCTTTTAAAAATATAAACAATTCTTTGCAGGGTTCATCTAAGAGAATCATCTTTGTTCTTATAAGGAAAGATCTAGGTATTTATCAAATCCTTTTGCATGCATGTACAAAAAATAAAAAGTTATTTAGCAAAGAAATCACAACTTGGCACCCAACAGTGCAATTTGTTTTTCTAATGAATCTAGACATGGATACATCTAGTTAAATTAGCAAGATTTATAAGCCTCAAGAACACATGTATACTGCAAAACTAAATTAAATTAAATCTGAGATCTAAAGTAAAAGTTATGTAAAGTATATTAAAATAAGTTGGAATATGGATGAAATATTATTCAGCTTTATGAGTGGCCTCCCCTTACCAGGATATGATAGAGTCCCCTAAAGGATTAATAGATACAATAGTGTTATATGATGGTCTCCTAAATATTTTAGCATTACCGGATGTGGCCCCTAGAGCTTTCTAGGTAGAATATTATTTAGTGCTCCTAGTGATCTATTATTTAGCATTAGTTTGGGCTCTGAGCTAAAAATTATTTAACATTACCGATTGTGGGTGGTTGCTATAAATTGCTCCGCTGATCAAGCGCAGGGCAGGTGTGTGTAGAGTAAGAAACACGATACAAAGATAGAGAAAATGGCAGAAAGCATAAGAGTGCTGATCCTGTTGCGGGTGGTTGCTGTCGCAGCTTCACTTAGCGCTGCAAGCACCGGTGATTTGCAGTTTTCAACACAATGCGTGACGGAGGACAAATATATTGAATTCATACACTCATTGCGGGCTCGGCTGACAAAAGGAGTGAGGTCGGTATACGATATACCTGTGCTGAACAACACTGTGCACGATTTGGAGCGTTTCATTTTGGTGGATCTCTCCAACTTTGCGCACACCATCACCGCTGCAATCGATGTGGTAAACGCTAAAGTGGTGGCTTATGCTGCAGGTAAGTAGGCTTGGACACAAGGCTTTGGTTCTGCATGCTATGTTGTGGATTTGGGTTGCAGAAAGACCATTAAATCAGTAGGGTTGTAGTTTTCCCTTGAAAAATGTAGTTGTATTTTACTTAAAGTACATTATTTGGACGTTAGTATTGTTTTAACTTGCGGTGTAATGCTGTTTTTTTAAGTTCACCCTTGGAATCTTGGGGTTCGGAACTGAAAGACCTATTAGAAGTACACTTCATGATAATACCTAGACGCCCAGAGGTCTACCCTTAGAATTTTTTTTTAACTATATATTTATAGTTTTTAGCTATATTTATAAATCTAAACTGAAATTATTGAACCTTGAGTAACTGCAGGTAACCGATCCTACTTTTTCGAAGATAGTCCCCCCACAGCTTTCAACATTCTGTTCATCAACACCGAGCATACCTCGTATGGCTTTCAGGCTACGTATGAAGGACTGGAGAGAGGCGGAGGCAAGGCCAAGAGGAAAATCCCACTCGGGATCTCCTCCCTGGATGCCGCCATATCAGGGCTCCGACGACACCTCCGTGGCCACATCGTTGCTGGTCGTCATCCAGATGCTCTCGGACGCACCTCGATTCAGATTCATCGAGGCACGCCTGCGCGCTAGAATCCTCAACCGAGAAGATTTCAAACCGGACGTTGCCAAGTTGAGCCTCGAGAACAAGTGGGAATCCCTGTCAGCAGAAATTGTGCAGCCTGTGCAGGGAGTGTTCATAAACTCCGTGGCGCTGCTAAATCGTAACGGCCAGTTCGTGAGAGTAGGCAGCATTACCTCAATCTATGTCAAAGGAATTGCCTTCCTGCTTTATCAATTCTCCTCCTCCAACAACAACAATAACGCCATCAAAGGTTGTGCTGCTGCTGCTGAATCCCGCATAAGGTCGGTGGTGGAGGGCTACCCAGTTTGGCAGTCCAGTCCAGGCCAGATCCACGGTTGGAACGGGCTGTGCCTGGATATCAAGAACGGCAATGACAGCGATGGGACTGCCATTCAAGTGTGGCCATGCGGACAACAGAGAAACCAGCAATGGACAATCAAGAGCGACGACCGCAGCATTCGATCGTTGGGAAAATGCATGGTTGCTTACAGTTACAGAGATGGAGCCTACGCCATGATATACAACTGCGACATTGAAGTGCCGGATAACAAAACCTGGAAATTATACACCGACGGCACGATCGAACACCGTCGCTCTGGATACGTCCTCACGGACACCAAAGGCGAGAGCGGCACCATCGTGACTTTACAGAGGAACAACTACACCGTCGGCCAATGTTGGGGAGTTGGGGTGGAAGTGGAAATAGATCCAGTGGTGACTTTCATTGTAGGGTTTAAGGATCTTTGCATGCAGGCCAGCCAAGATTACAGCAACATGTGGCTGCAAGAATGTGTCCCCGGCAGCCACGAGAAGCAGCAGTGGGCAATCTACAGCAACGGCACCATCCGCGTCAATGGAGATCGCAGACTGTGTCTCACCTCCGACGGCAACACGTCATGGGACCACCCCTCGCCATTCGGCAACACGTCATGGGACCACCCCTCGCCATTTGGCTAATTGTTCCGGCCACCTCATTAAGGTGACTCATTGCTAGCTGTACACAAATGGACTTGCCCCACTCATTTTTTCTATTGCTCTTGTTGGCGTAAGAGCTGTTCTTAAATTTTTCATAGACATTCAATGGTTGTGTGGGCCTCTAGTGTTGTTTCTTAAGGGGGTGGTGGTGGTGGCAACTCCTCTAATTAAGTCATCGCTAGCATCTTCTCTTTCATGATCTTAGACCATGAAGCTAAAGGAGTATGCTTGAACAATTCCTACCCTCTTGTAAAGTTTTTTGATGAGGCATGAAAAGGGAAGGGTCTTTCTTCCATGTTTGTTTTCTTTAAAATGCTTTTTAATTTTCAAGTATAGCAGTTTTGGAAGGTTAATAAGAATTTTCTACTTAGAGTAGTGCATGCTCGGGCAGAGAAAGCAGTTACCTTGCTTGGCCTCACTATTTGGTTGAGGTGATAGGTTGCACTTTTGAAATAGATTCACTCCACTAGTGTGAGCACACCATACTCCTTACAGTCCACCCCGTAGCATTGCTAGGTCCACTCCTTCTTGGCCTCCAGGTCACCTTGCATGGATATTTCTGCTAGCTATGTTCTAGTATCAAGCAACCCAAGTGCCTATGCAATAGCTTCTACCGAGTAGAAGACTTGAATGTCTTTGATCTTGATTGTGGATCCTAGCTTTTGATTGTTCGAGAAAAGATATGTCTCTCCCATGTATCACTCCCCAATGGATGTGATGATTGGCCACATCAAAGAGGTTCGCAATTAAGTCTTAACATCCTCTGGAGCTTTCTCCAAAAATGGTGTGAAGTTGATCTCTTGAAGAATGAATCATTGAATCTCTTGGGACTTAATGATATCAAGGTAGGCTTGAGTCAAAGTGACCTCAAGCCTTGGCATGGGACCAGACACTTCTCCTCTTTGTGATTGTTTAGTTGACACTTCTTCCTCTGGAATTTGTTAGATAGATTCCACTTTGGGCTCCTCACAAAGAGGTCCTGTTGCATGGGTTGCCTCTTGTAGTTCTTAGCCTTGTTCTTGTTGGCCCCCTCCAGCTTTGGGTCATTTCTCCCATAATTGCAAGGTTTCTGCTTCTTGCAGACACTTTTGTTTGGGTGCCATTTGTAATCATAATAAGACCATGGATTAGTAATCATTGTGTAACTTTAAAGTAATTAGGATACATTATGTCTTAAGGATAGTTACACTTGGCTAAGTTGTGATTATGGTTGATTTAATTAGTTCAATTATAATTTATTTATGTGTTATCATTAATAAATAATCCCGAAGACTGTTGGAAGGGTTAACTTATGAAAAAGGTTGATGTTTATATATGGTTAAGGTTATTAATTATTAGGAAACTTTGGAAAATTTTCAAAAAAATTTCATCAATTTTTCATCGAAAACCTTAAGGTTTGTGGCCCCCATGATAAAGATCTTACCTTTAGTAAGTGCAAACTCGAAAAATGAAGTAATTTGAATAAATATTGGGAAGTTATGAGCTCTACAAAGTTTTGGGCTCTAAAAAATTTCAAAAAGTCCCCTTGTGTTATGAGAAAATGATGAAAAATTGCAAAGTTTCAGATGGTATATATGGTGTTTTTATGCTGCATTGATGAGACCTAGTCGACTCGACCTTGTCAACTATGGTGGATGCGTCGATGGGACCTCAATGACACAACCATTGACTACCATAGTTAAATTTTAACCTTAGTCAAATTTGCAAAATATGTAGAGATTTTGAGTGAAATTAGTGTCAAATGAAAGATTAAAAAACCAAGAATAGTATGAAACCATGAAAAGAGGATGTTGAAGTTTATAAATTTGGATAAATGGAGGAAAATTGATGTAGTGGATGAATGAAATGAAAGATTAAGGAGCATTGAGTAGTGTACTCAATGGAATACCCAAAAGGAAGGACTGTAGAGATGTTAAAGGTAAAAAACCTTAACTAATCAAGTAAAAGCTATGCTAGTGGGTCCTTCCCATAGTAGGATCATGCCCTTTTTGCCATTTCATAACCTCAACTAAGGAGTCCATGGGCCCCATAGTTTATTTAATGATCATGACAAGTTAAGGACCAACCTAAAAGAATCTATTTAAGAATTCCAACACATTAGACTAAGACATAGAGTATAACATAGAACATGGTAGTGAGGTGAGTTATGGTAGCATGGATGGATGATAGAGAAAGGAGAATGGAGTTTTGAATTGTAGTCATAAGAAGTACCTTGTGGAATTTGTGTTTAAACTGACTTGAGAAGTTCCATCCTCAGTCCAAACAAAAACCATCCATTTTCAATGACTTTGCATTGCTCCAAGCCCAATCCACCCACTTGAGACATAAGAATGCTTCCACAAAACAACCACCATTCCACAAAAAAAAAAAAAAAAAAAAAAGAGAAGTAGGAAGTGAGAGAGAGGGCCTTAGTTACAGGGGACCTTTAGGCATAGCTGCATGTTTTTCGAGTCCCATGACCAGTGCTTGTAGCCCATTTATTTGTCCAAGTGGTGTGTTTTGAATTTCCATTGCTTTTTTTGTATTTTTTTTTTGAAATGGGAACCACAACATGTGAGGGCTTATTCGTGTTGAAGGGGTGTGCTTTGAATTTCTATGTTTTTTTTTTGTTTTTTTGTTTTGAATGGAAGCCACACCATGCAACAATGTTATTTGACTTCCTATTAGTGGGTGGTATGGAATGGTAAGAAGTTCATGAAACACACTTAAGCACTCAAGCAAGTAGAAGAGTACAAAGAGTATTGAGTCCCCTTGAAGTCATAACTTTTACAAACCTTAGGATCCTTCCTAATTCTAGAACTACCAAGGTCATTGATTGATTAAAAGTTTCTTTAATGGAAGGGACATCAAATTCCTAGAACAAGGAAAGCCATAGAGTTCATTAGATGGGTGGATGACATGGACTCACTACCTATTCCATGAAAAATAAACCATGTCAAAGTCATCACCCATCAGAATTCAAAAATAAAAAGTAGACATTGATAATCACACATTAAGCAGAAACCATCATTAGTAAATAACAACAGCGACATTGTGTCCTGTGACAACAAAACATTCTTTATTAGCAAAAAATGAGAAAATATCATACTCAAATCAAACCAAACAAAGAAAAATATATATAAGAAAATGTAAAATAGTCAAGAAAGTTCCAAGTACTAAAGAGGGTGTAAAATTAGAAAAATTTAAAAAATCAAGAATTTGTAAAATGAATAATTTGTAAAAATCAAAAATGTAAAAATCAAAATGATAAAAAAATTGAGAAGCCATATTGATGATTAGCACGAATGGCCATCTCTCCCATGACTAAGTTGAAAGGAGGAGATTTGAAAGATAGAATGTGGTTGTCCATGTGTTGAGGCGGTAGTTGCACTGGTCTATCTTAGTTCTAGGAAAGGCTTTACTTGTTAGATATTGTCCAAATGCTTTTTATTTAGGTTGTCAGGTTTGTAGATTATCATGGTTTTAGAGGAAAAGGTTTGATTAATTACATAATTTCCCTCCCATAATGCTTGAGATTTTGTGTTTTAAGATACATGTGTAGGGTTCCAGTAGAGAACCTTATCTTCTGGTTGAAGTTTTACTTTCTTGATTCTATGGTCATGAAATTGCTTCCTGAATGCCTTATTCACCTCATTCAAGGATAGGGCCACCAATCAATTTTCATCTACCACATTGAGGTTGATCGATCTTTTCTACTGTCCTAGACTTAGGTCATGGTTTAGATCATGAGTCGTTGAGAGCATACGACGCTCAAATTGGATTGGGAGCATTGGAAGCTTTCCATACACTAACTTGTAGGGAGAATAGCCAATAGGAAGTTTCCAAGTTGAATGATAAGCCCAAAGAGCATCATTAAGCTTTTTACTCTAATCCTTCCTATACTTGCTAATGGTTCACATTAGTACTTTTGTAATCTTCCGGTTGGCTACCTCTACTTAACCATTGGCTTGGGGGTGGTAAGGTGTTGTTAATTTATGTTCTACTCCTAAGCATTGCATTAACTTTCTAAATGTGGCACCTATGAAATGAGTTCCATTATTAGAAATTAGTGAATTTGGCACCCCAAACCTTCTCACAATATTTCGTTATATAAATTAGGCAATATTTTATGATGTACAATGAGTAACAGCTATTTCCTTTGCCCATTTTGTGTAGTAGTCAACTGCTACTATAATATATACCTTTCCATTGGACATGGGTATGATCGGATCCATGAAGTTAATGCCCCATATGTCGAAAGACTCTAGTGGTTGAATCCATTCTTAAGGATCTTCTATGCAAGTGGCCATCCCCTCATAATGTTGAGAATGTTCATAAGACTTGATGAACTAGTGGGAATCCCTAAAGATTGTAGGCCAATAGTATCTTGTCATTAAGATTTTTATGGCTGTACATCTCCCTACATAGTGGCCTCTACAAGGTCCTTCATGAGTGTCTTAGAGAATGAGTAGTTGATCTTCATCAGGGACACACCAACGAATTAGGCCATTAGCACACACCTTGTAAAGGTGCTTGTTGAGATTCATGAAGTATTTGGCCTGATGAAGAAATTGTTGCTTCTTCCTAAAAACCAAGTCTTTTGGCCTCTCTTGAGTGAGAAGATATGTGAGGATGCCATTATACCATATTACTTTTTTAGGCATTTGTTCACTTATCACTCCTGTATAGAGAAGTTCATCTAGAAACTAATTGGAGAGTGGGCTCTCCTCCTCTTTGTTATCCCATCTTAAGTGAGAAAGGTAGTCAACAACGACTTTTTCGAACCCTTTTTTATTTATCATTGTGAGATCAAATTCTTGCAAGATCACAAGACATCATATGACATGAGGGCTCACTGTTGGCTTATTCCTAATGAAGCAAATTGCACTATGATCCGTATGCACAAATACTTTGTAACCAAGCACATAGTGCCTGAAATTTTCTAGTGCATACACCACTGCCATTAGCTCTTTCTCTGTGGTGGTGTAATTTAACTATGCTTCCATAATACTTTAACTCACATAATGAATGTAACATGGATTTTTTTTATTTTCCATCTTTGTGAGCATTGCTTCCAAAGCATAGTTAGATGCATCTATCATGATATGAAATGGCCTAGACCAATCTAGTGCTCATAGGATTGGTGTTTCTATGAGTTTCTATTTTAATTATTGGAATACATGTTCACATTCCTTGGTCTAGATGAAAGGTTCATCTTTCTTTTTAAGCTCTAATACTGTCTTTGTGATCTTAGATAAATTCTCTATGAATCACTAGTACTAGCTAGTATGTCCAAGGAATGACTAAACATCTTTTATAGTCTCTAGTTGGCATGTTATTCCTTGGATGACCCTTACCTTTTTTAGGTCTACCTCAATCCATTTTTGAAAAATTCAATGCCCTAGCACAATGCCTTCTTAAACCATAATATGGCTCTTCTACCAATTGAGTTGTAGGTTTTTCTCTACACATCTCTTCAATACTTGCTTACGTCGGTCCAAGGCTTGCTCAAAGGTAGCTCTATAGGTGGAAAATTCATCCATGAAAGCTTCAACACCACTACCAATATGCTATTGAAAGATACTAAGGACTAAGCATTAAAAAGTTGCAGGGGCATTGCATAGACCAAATGGCATCTTACAATATGCAAAATTCCCCTAGCAACATGTGAATGTTGTCTTGGCCTGATCTTCTAGCATGATTTGGATTTGGTTATAGTTACTATAACCATTCAAGGAACTATAATAATAATGCCTAGATATGTTATATAACACTTAATCTAAAAATGGAAAAAAATGATTCTTAAATTTTTCCATATTCAACAACCTAAATTCATGCAAACATGCCATTTTCCATCCTTCTTTGGTATAATTACGAGTGGGCTAACCCACTCACTATCCATAATTGGATATATGAACCTTGCCTTGAGGAGTTTCTCTATCTCTTCCTTGATAATTTTTCTTCAATCTAGGGTTTAGTCACCTCTACAGCTGTCTTCTAGGCTTCATGGCCAGGTCGGTGTAGATGTGATGCTAGCATATCCTTGTATTGATTCTTGTTAGCTCTAGATATGACCAGGCAAAGGCTATTCACCATTTATTCATCAATTTCAATAGTGTTTTTTTCTTCAAGAGAAAGTTTGGCATTAATGATGATTGATTTATCATTCTTTAAAAATGCATACTCCATACTGACCAATAAAGTTTTTAGTTCTAAGGGCTCTTGCTTGAAGTGATCAAGGATTTCCAACTCTTTCCAACAGGCATCATTATCTTCATTAGAGAGTTGGGAATTAACTTGTTCAATTTTGTCCATTTCTTCAACATATGCATATGTTAGGCTCTTAGTTGGCTCCATGCATAGTGTTCTACTATTTGAATCAACTATTAGCCATTGGGTGCCCTCTTGTTTTGTGGTTGCTACATACAGACACCTTTGAATGTTAATTTCTTATGCATACTAATTACATGCCTTAATGTATGTGCTCTTGATGGACCAAATCTTATGCACAAAATTGCACCTGTTATCACTGTATGTAATGCATGGAATATGCTTCTTCTTAATTTTTCCTAGCTCATTTTCCTTGGATATTTCTAAAGATAGGTCCCTTATACCCATTCTTTCATCGACCGTGCTTACCCAGCTCTTCCCATGATGATGGGAAAGTCACTTTTGTAGTTTTCCACCTTGATCACTAGAAAATTAATAGGATAGGACCATCCACAAACTATTTTCACAATGTCCTCTACTAATCCTAGAGGAATAGTAATTGACTAATTTGCTAACTCTATATGAATGTTGCTCTTCTTGAGAGGTGGTAGGTTCCAAGCCTTGTACATGTCATGGGAGATGAGATTAACTTCAAAAATAAAGTCAAGAAGAGCCTTAGATGGCTCTTGTCTAGTAATCTATAGATAAATGAGTGGACTTCTTGGGTCTGATCCTTTTGTAGGAAGATTGCTAGCCTTGATCCAGTTAGAAGCAACATGAGTTAGCATTACAGTGTAGATCCTAGGAAACACTTGGTTTGAAGGGTACTTGAAGGTATTTGATACAGAGGATGAGGGTGTTGGAGATGCGAGGAGATTAGCTAGAGTAGGTTTTGAGGGCTAGAGAGGACTACTTGGCTAGAATAAAGGTCTTTTCCTTGATTGATTATCTAGACCACTTGGTTGAAAAATTAGTTGTAAGTGTATAGCCCTCATAGCATTTTGTTGTTATGACTGTGGAGGAATCTCATCCTACATGGATGGAGTAAGAGGTAATTAGGTTGAAGATGGTAGTGTATGTCCAAAGGGTTGTGGAGGATGATAAGGATATGAATATGGGTTTTCCCCTTGAGTAGATAGTAAATGTGTTCAGTGGTATTCTATTGGGTAATAGTGATGATGAAATGATGTATGACTTGTAGAACTTCTAGGGAAGACAAGCTATTGAACATAGTGCCTATATAGATTTGGGGGTGGAATTTCCCATAATTGTGGTTGGTAACACTATTGGTATTGTTCATAAGGTTGTGGAGGAGTTCCAATTGGGTAGTAAGTTTATTGTTATTTGTGAAACTACCTTGGATTACCTTGAGAGTAAGGTAATAGTCTTGGAACTTGCCTATGTGCTAGGTGAGGATTCAATGCATACATTGTAGACTCTTGTAAGTGTGACACCACAAGGCAACATCCCTTTAGATGCTCACATTGGCATATTTCACATTTAGTTTCATCATCAGAGTCAGACTCCACAACTTCCTCTACTACAGCAGCTTTTTCCTTACCTCTTTGGTAGGCACGTTCAGCTTCTTTTCACCTCTTTTGATTACAATCACTATTTTTCTGTTTGGATTCTTTAGCAATCTTTAAAGTAGTTTGAAAATTTTCATCCAAAGAGTACCATAACTTATCAACCTTGGCCAAAATATCAAAAACATTTTTTTGAATGGGTCAGGTCTTTCTATTTTGCACTTCATCAAGTGGTGATTCTTCCTCATCACAAAATTGGACCTCTCATTTTTTGATGGAGAGGTTCCTATTATACTCATCAACACTTTCCCTTTTTCATAACTCACCTTCTTCTTTTTCTACCTACTTAATTAACCTTTGGATCTAATGAGCTCTTAGTTCAAACAATCTTCCTTGGACATACACCCCAAGGGTTCTTCTAGTTTTTGCTCTAAGTCCATCTATGATGTGGTGAAGTTGTTCTCTCTAAGAATAACCATGGCTAGGGCATCAGTGTAAGAGTGAATAGTATTGGCCCATGGTGGCATCCAAGGGTTCATGTGCTTCTTGTTTCTAGCCTTGGATTTTCCTTCTCAAATTAGACACTCTAGAGTACATCTTATATTTATCATTGAATAGCTCTAACATGGTACTCCATTTGTGGATAGATTCTACCTCCAAGGATTGGTACCAAATTTTAGCTTCTTTGATGAGTGTATAGGGAAATAGTTTGAGTTTCTGACACTTTTTTTCTATGTTCTATAAGGCACAAGCATCTTGAAAAGCTTATAGATATGTTTGTGAATCGGAGTTATATCCCTCTTTAAATCTCAGGATATTATTCATGTCTAGGTGCTTGATCTGACTATCCTTCATATGCCTAGTTGGGATTTTCACAGCATCCACAATGTTGACCATGCTTGAAGTCACCAATAGAGGTTCATCATCATCATTGCATCTATGATGCCAATGATGGTTTTGGCCACCCTTTGGTTTTGGTGGCCTTCATGGTCATTTTTGTTTCACTAATCACCTTCATCACTATTGTTTTGATGATGGCTTTCATGAAAACTATTAGATAAAGAGGAATGTTCAAAATTGGATGAAGAGGATGAAGAAGAAGGTGGACTGCCACCACCACTATAGTGTCTACCACCATTCTTATGTTTATTATGATCACCATTCGTACAATCCTTATTGTTGTGGTGCTTACCCAAGTCCCTACCTTGGTTGTTACCTTTTCCTAAACCTAATTTATGAATAGTGGATTGTAGGTTTAGGTTCACACCCTTACCATCAGTAGCAAGGGGTGCAGAATCTTCATGTTGAAAACCTTCAATAGAAGGATGCTCAATGTCATCTTAATTTAGTAGGAACAAGGGATTGATGTAATGTTTCCCCTTTGTAGCTTCATGGATTTTCTCCTAATGTTGATATCATTTGTGTTGTGTTTTAGTGGAGCAATAGTTTCGAGTTTCATATCCATCCACAATGTATTCTTTGTGAAGATCTGCTATGTCCAACTTCTTAATGATTTTGAATAGCATCCCAGGCATAGATCAATTGGGAGGCAAGACGATGTTGCCCTCCATATCACGCCATTGCAGTTGTTCATCCTAATGTAGGATAAAGGTGAAGTTTGACACAAACTCATCTAGATGAGTGTATACCACCTTGCATTTTTGTGGGACTAGTGCTTTGGTATCTTTGAGCTTTTAAGAAGAAGAAGACATTTTGCAAAACAAGATAAAATTAGCAGTGTGCTTTTATAATTTTATTGACCTTGAGGTTTGTACAATGATATTAATGGTATTCACTTAGACCTTAATAGCGCACATTTCACAAACAAAGTCCCTGGAAATGGTGCCAATGATGAGCGATGAGGTACCCCTACACCGAATGATACAAATCACGAAGCGTTCACACATGACTCAGTTGAATTCTATGGACTTTATCATTTTCAGTGCACTAGTTCTTTAGGAAGTGATTCTAGCCCTAAATTCAATCATTATCTTCCCAATTACACTTGTGATGTTTGTTCGTATGGTTAGTGTAACTAAGGTATCTAATTTTTATCATTTTTTATTTTATATTTTGGTGCTCAAAATGTAGATAAAAAGGAATTTAATTAATTTAATTTTCCAAGAAATAATGCTGCTAGGATTACCAAGAAAATAGATGTTACACTCGAAGCAGTTGTACTTATGTGTGTAATTTATTTGGCTTAATTGCTTCATTAATGTAATTACTAAAAAATATTTAACAACTAATGGAAAACATTTAACAAATAGTTAAGAAACATTGAATGCATAATTAAAATAGCTAATCTATCCAAAGTGCTACAAGGTTTATTAGAAATCTTATCTTTATTGTTGTACACATTGTCATGCTCAAGTACAACAATGCTCAAAAGATCTGTACACTTAATGACTCCTGTTATGGGCACTCAGGGAAAAATTCTAATTTTCAAATGGAAAAAATGTAAGAGCTTTGCTTCAACTACAATGTCTACTTTTTATAAATGCAACTGCAAACGCCTATTTATAGCTAATTATAGACACTACATCAATGGGGCCACCTTGATGCATGATATGATGTGTGAACTAGGCCTTGTCAATGAGGCCCAGATGATGAGGCTATGTTGATGAGGTTTTGTTGATGCAACCAATAGAACACAACTCATCAATCAATAAGATTGGCTGCATTGACATAGCCCCTTCAATGTGTCTTAGGATGCATTGATGTAGGTATGTTGATGCTAATACAAGCATTGCCTATATAAATGCCCACACCCCTTGAATTTATGACATCTTTTGGTAATTTCCTTAGCCAAAACCTTGTAGTTTCTTCTTGTAGAAGTTAGAATATTTTCTCTCTAAGTGCTCATAGCATGGATTCAAGTGATTGTATGATATTTTCTTTCAGCGCATTTATACCTAGATACATTTGCATGAGTGGAAATAAAATCAAGATTTCTTCTATCCATGACAACACTTGGATAAATATAGCTTTACTTTCTAGTAATTTAATTTATATGAAACTTACTTTTTTATTATTAAGAAATTAATATTACAATTTATAAACAATGTAAGTATTAACACTTCAAGTAGAACATATTAACACTTAGTAATCCAACCAGTGGATACTTGGTACATGGAGTAGCATACACGTAGTGACCTAGTAGTGCTAATATACATTTAGGGTATGTACAGAAAGTGGGAATGGATATTCTATGTTAGGCTAGTTATTTAACTAAGTAGCTTATTAATTAGTTAATTTAGTTATTAAATCTTGATTTAGTTAATAATTTATTAAGTGGAAGAAAATAATAAAAAGCCTAAAAATAAATATCTTACACCCCAACCACACTTAACCATACATAAACAGTAACATAAGTATGAATTGGGAAGACAATGACTAATAACTACATAATTCACCATCTAGGAATATCAGCCACTTATGTAAATAAAGTCCATAGAATTCTATTGAATCTTATGTACATGTTAGTAATTCTTATGGTTGGGCATAGGGAATACTTGTTGCTCCTCATTAGCACTATTTCAAGGGACTTAGTTTAGTCAAGTGCATTAAGTATTAGTAGACAGTGAACTTCTACAAAGTTGTTCTAAGGAAAACATAAGAAATTATATTTTAGATAAAATAATAATAATATTCTATTAGTGTATACTTTATCAAAATTACTAAAATGACCTTTTCTCATAGGAATGATTCACCACCACATATCGATGATTCTAATTAGCAACATGATAGATCCAAAAGGACTATCAATGAAAAAGATTAATAGCTAAAAGTGATCTATGCACATGCAAATTCCTACTATTTGGATTTTACTTTCATTCTTCATTAGGATGAATAGCTACATTGGAGGGATATGGAGGATAAGATTTTGTTACATCTTGATTGATTTCTTCCCACAATGTTCATGAGAAATCTCATGAAGCTAGGGATCGAAACATCAAGGATAGTGTATGATGTAATAGATGATACCTCTAGAGATTATCAACCAATGGGCATCTAGTTTAGAAAAGGTTGATGCATGAAGGCACACTATGAAGCCTCCAAAGGTAGGAAGGTCTTGATGCCATTGTTTCTATAGTCACAAAAGGAGGGCCTTGAATTCTTCTTAGGGTAATCTCAACATTAAGATTCTCCTCCTTTCGGTGAGGAAGACATACTTCACTAGTAGTTAAAATCAAACTTGGTAAATGACTAGGGTGAGGGGAGGATAAAGTCCAAGATTGCGAGAACTTCAAGGCAAATACCTTCTAGTTATTCATCAAAAAAAAACGAAGAATAAAGAAGAATTGAAGGACCATAGGAGAAGAACCAATAGGAGCCTCTCCTAACATCACACCTTCATCATTCTCCTTTTGATCAAACTATGACAAGAGGTATTGTGGTGGAGAATGAAGAAGAAATGATCAAGATTGAGATGAAGATGATCAAAAATTCCATCATAGTAACAAGAAAAGAGAGCATAGTCAACTACAAGGGTAAGAGGAACAACATTAGGAATGAAGGCACAACAAGTCACATCATAGGAGATATGGTCATGAGAGGGGCCACCATGAACACAATGACTATAATGAACCACCATTTGCTACTAGAAACATGATCAATATTTTAGAAGAATTTTAAATTTCTACCAATAATTAAGGAAATAGCACAATTAAATGGATTGACATGAATGATATCCCTAAATTTGAAGGAGGATACAATGATGATCCATAACATTACTTACATGCCTTCTAGGATGCCTATACCTTGCAAAACATTGAAAATGAGTGGCAAAAACTCAAATGATTCCCTAAGACACACATCAAAGAAGCTAAAAGTTAGTACTAACCATTGGAGCCAAAATTGATTAAAAAATAGAGTACAATGCCAAAGTTATTTAATGATAACTACCAAATGCACTTTAATATGTCTAACCTTAGAAAAAAATGTTCAAGGATGAAAACAAGACAACTATGAATCCTTGAATGCAGCCTTATGTAGGAATTATCCTCTCTTACATTAATTGCTAGTAATTGGGGTTTTTCATAGGGAATAGCTTTTCTACATAGTAGATGAGATTTGAAATAAAACCAAAGAAACTCTTAGGATTTATCTCAAAGGGAGATTATTGGAAATGAGAGTCCATCAAATCCAAAGGCTAATTGATCAAGTAATAAAGGAAGAAGGAGAAATGAAAAATTAAGAAAGTATTGAGGAATATAATAGGAACCCCTCCATTTGCAAAAGGGAGGTACACTTCTATGATTGGGAGGGGGAAGCATCACTAGATGAAGTAGTGTAATGAAAAATCCTGATAATTTAGAAGTCTATTATAGATATATTGGCTACAGTAGACAAAATGTGAGACTACTTATATGAGAAGTTCCAAACTACTCTTAAGTTTATGGAAGAGAAAATGAATTAGGGAAATAGAAATAAAGATAGAAGAAGAAGGAAAGATACAAGGAGCGATTATTATTAGTAGAAAGGTAAGTCTATAGTAGTAGATAAGGTTGTAGATTTAGAAATATATCATAAAGGATGTGACATCTATCAATAAAAACATCCTAAGGGATGTTTCTCTATAGTATCATATCTACAAGAATATTGAGTGTATGCTTTAAATTCAAAATTATCAAAAAAGAAACCACCTAGAAGATTTCCTTATCTACAAGGTAATTATCAGCAATAGTTCCACTCATCATAGTATTATCCAAGTGGAGTGTCAACTCAACCTTAAGAACATTATCAAAAATGGAAAAATCCATAGTTATGGGGGATGTCACCATCATGACATCAATATTCTTTCTGGTAGCTAAACCTATATGGATATTATGTCCAGCAACCTTTATCTTTTTATAGCTTTATAGGCCACACTCCTTTCTTCCATCATTACTACTATTTTCTAGAATATCACAAAACACTTGCTTCATGAACTGAGTCTTCTTCTACTTATCCTTCTCTATATCCACCAACTCACCTTGCATCCTCTAATACTATTTCCTTACTATGTGCATCACTACCTATGTAAGGGAAAATTCCATCATAGTCTCAACAATGAAATACAACAAGTACCATGAACTTATAGCCAAATGACAATTCGAGTGATTCTGAGCATAAGCCTTAAGAAGAGCTTTATTCATATCCAATACTTCACCTAAACCCTCATAGATATATGTGGTTATGAACCTTTCATCAATTTCTTTTGAAGTTACTATCAAACAACATTCAAACCAAAAGTCTTGGAATAGTCATATTCTCATGTTGACTCATGCAGTAAGAGATTATATTAAGGTAGGACATCTTCCCATTAAAAGATCTGATTCTAAAAGTCCCTTAATATATTTACAAATTATAGGAAATGATCAATCTCTTACTAATGTTTTTCAACAGATTATAGGAAATAAGAGATTACTTGTAAGAGATTAACCTTTCCTATATTCTAAGTAGAGACTCACGTTTTTCTTTAATAATGGCAAGCTAGTAATTATTAATGTCAATCTCACTAAATAATAGAAAAGGAAGTTGCTAAAAGTTGTAAAAAATGGCTAACAACTTTTTCCTAATCATATAATGAGTTGACCAAAATAGATTCATGAATATACCAACATTGTATCTATATAAACTTCTCTATTAAGCCAACGAGACAACCATAGATGAGATTGAATTCAAAGCTTAAGCAAGATGAAGTTAAATAACTTCTTAAGGTAGCATTCATTTATCCTGTAGTAGATAGTAAGTGGTGAATCCCACTCATTATAATGCCTAAAAGGAAGGAAAATAAAGAGTCTGTAAAGATTTCATACTGTTAAACATGGTTACATTTAAAGATCATTTTCCATTGTCATTTGTGGACCAAGTACTAGATGTAACTACAAGACACAAATCCTATAGTGTTTTGGATGATTATAGTGGCCATAACCAATTTCAGATCACATTAGAAGATCAAGCCAAGATAACTTTTGCAAGTTCTTGCGGGTCTTTTACATATGAAAAGATGCTCTTTGATCTTTGTAATACTCCTACAACCTTTCAACACCTGGTACTTAGCATTTTTCAGTAGCAAATTGGTAGTGGTGTAGAAATATTTAAGGATGAATTCTCCACCTATGGTACCAATTTTGAACAAGAATTAGACCATCTTGAGTAGATCTTAAAATAATCTATAGAGATGAACCTATGGCTCAACTAGTATAGAAGCCACTTGATGATCCAAGAGCACATTGTCTTAGGACATCAAATTTTAGGACAATGGATTGAGAAGAACCTAGAAAAAGTAAGGTTCATCCAAGGAGTAACTACATAATCTTAAATGGTAAAAGATATAGGATCATTCCTTGGCCATATTGGTTATTACAAATGCTTCATAAAGAATTTCTCTAAAATTCTCAAATTGCTAGTAGAGCTTACAAAGAAAGATGTAGCCTTCAAATGAACCTAGGAATTAGTATAACCATTCTAGCAATTAAAATAAAAGCTTTTATAAAATCCAATTTTATGCATCCTAGATTATTCTAGGCCATTCCATTTAATGATATATGCATCTAACTATACATTGGGAGTGGTGCTTATACAAATGAATGATCAAAAATGTCCATATTACATTTATTATACAATTAGAAGCATTGTGGATACACAACTTAACCACACCACCATTGAGAAAGAACTCATGGTAGTGGTATATGCCTTGGAAAAATTTAGGCACTATGTGCTTGGATACCAATTTTTTTATGAACATTGACCATAGTGCAATCCATTTCCTAATGAACAAGCCAATGGTTTGTCCTCATATTATGAGGTGATTAGTAATTTTACTCGAATTCAACCTTATGATGGTAGACAAGAAAGAAATCAAGAATATAGTTATTGATCACTTATCTCAATTAAGATGGGATAGCAAGGAGGATGAAAAATCCTTATTTAATCAATTTCAAGATCAACTCCTCTTTGCTAAGTTCATCAAAGTTCAAGGACAAAATGCTTCCAATTGGTATGATGAGTTTCTCTCCTATCTTCTCACACATGAGACTTCCACTGAATGGGATAATAAGAAGAAATAATAGTTTCTTTACCAAGTCAAGTATTACATGGAGATCCAAGGTAATCTTTACAAGGTTTATTCTAGTAGCCTAGTTCAATGCTATGTGCCTAATGTAGATTAGTTGTATATCTTTTATGATGCACATGAAGGTTCTTATCAGGGCTACTATGTAGGAAGGAGAACCACTATAAAGATCCTCATGTTAGGATACTTTTGGCCAATGATCTTCAAGGATACTCACCATTTCTCCAACTCATATTAGCAATGTCAATGTGATGAAGGAATGACCATAAGAATGAAAGGGTTCCAACAGTGAATCCAACCACTAGATTCTTTGAAGTTTTGGAAAATTAACTTTATGGAATCTATCACTCCTATGTAAGCTTTATGGAACACATTACTCATATGTCCCTTTTCTATCATCTTCTATAGATCATCCTTTACTGCTAGGTAAAATTTTGTGTCATGACTTGACAATTAATGGTAGTGGAAAAAATGATCTAGTTTAAAGTATTTGGGTAATAGGAGATCATTCCTGGTTGCAAGAGTGGCATTTTTGGCTATCTTGAATAGCATTTTATGATTTTGATGGGCATTCTTGGTCATCTATTTGTATTGAATTTTCCCACTCTTCAATAGTTAATCAAGAAGTTCGGATGGTTTTAATAGTAAACTAGTATACTTTGATTGGTCTTGACATTCAAAATCAGGCCTTGTAGTGGTTGATACAGAGGTCCTAGATGTTGAAGGTTGATTGTTATAAATAGGAACCTTGGGTTGATTAGTTGTAGACCCTTATGTCGTTGTTTTATTATTATCCTTGGCAATTGTGGCCATGGTTATGTTGTTCTGTCTCCCATTCTTCCTATCTTTCCATGCATGTTGGTTCTTAAATGCCACATAGGTAGGGTCATGGATAGCCTTGGCCACATCCTCTATGTTTTTCATTTGGGAAAATATTTGGCTAAGTGATCATGAATCAAGGAAATATAGTTTCAACTTAATGAAGTCATTAACTGTCACCTTGAATATGGAAAGAAGATGTGTTTTAGCTATAGGTTATGGAATCTCATTTAGGGGAGCATTCCATTATTATATGAATTTCTGTATGGGCTCAAGGGATCCTCACTTGACTTTCATTAGTTGATCAAGGATTGTCTTGGGTTTCAAGTTATACTCGAAATGGTTACCAAACTATGAAATTAAGTCTTCTAGAGAGGATATAGATCCTCTTCAAAGTGCATGGTACTAGTCCAAGGCTTTTTCAGTTAGAGACATATGGAAAATTGACATGATGATATGTAGTTAGGCTTGTAGTAATAGGCATTCAAAATGAAAGGTTATGAGATGGGCATTCAAGTCACCCTCACTATTATACTTGATAAACTAAGGAATGGGGATGATCGATGGAAGAGTTATTGGTGAGATAATAGGATTACTGGGATCATCTTAGTAGAAGTCCATTATCTTTACTATCTAGCTTGTGGAAGCTTTAAGCTTCCGTAACTATTTCATCAAGTCTTGGAACATCTAGAATGCTTGACCCAATCCTTGAGGCATTCCCATGGGTTACGATGTTTGCACAAATGGTTGTAGTATCAACTGGGAGGTATGTGACCTCATGATGGGTCATGGTATGGAAGGGAGAGGTTGCGTTATAGTGGTAATAGATAAGCTAAACAAGGAGAAGGATGTTTGTCTTAGAACTTGAGGCACAAATGGAACAAATGGTATATGTGTTCTTTGGGTTATTTGTGGTTTCAACATGGGGTCCATTGGTATAGAAAAGGAGTGAGCGATGGTGAAAACCATCGATGAAGGCTATGCAGACTAAGGTTGCATGACAAAAGACATGGATTAAAATAGGGATATCATTTGAGGCACAAACTATGCTTGATGAACCACTATAATAGGATTTGGCTCAAACATGGTTGGGTATACAGGTAATGATGATTAAGATACCTTACCCATGAAAGAGATAGGTGGATCAGAGTAACTGTAGTGGTTTGAGGGGCTAATTGTTGAAGTAGGTCCCCTATGAAGGTTTCTAGTTCAAGCTCTACCTCAAACTCATCATGCTCTTCATGTTAGCTTTTTGAGCTTGATTTCACATCTTGCTTGTCCATCTCAATTAATTAAGAGATTATTCATGCATGGATATCATTCAAAGGTATTTTTTCATAGGGAGAGGGTATGTATTCCTTTCCATTATGATGGATTAGCTCATACTCACACTTGGCTTCCACCTTCATGTGAGCAAGGAGTAATGTAGCTTACATTTTTGTGTAAATATAGCTGAAGTGTTCTTCATTAAGACCATCAAATTTTAAGCTTTACCCTTGTAGCCTAAGAAATTATCTATGCTTGGCTACAATGGGGTCTCTAGGATCATAGATCCTCACTTCATCCTAGCCAGATGTCATGTTGGTCATGCTTATGGATAAAATGGTCGACATACTGAAAGATGTTGTTCAAAAAGTTGATTGTGAGATTTTACTATCTTTGGCAAAAATTTCAGCAAGTTGGGATTGCCCAATGGTTTAGTTGAGTATAATTGGAAACCAATAGTTGAAAGTATTATTGTAGTGTAGATGGTGTACACCATCCTTTGAAAATGGTGTTGAGGTTTTGAAGTTGGTAATACCAACTACATTGGGTAGGATCTATGCAGTGGAGTGTGTAGTAGATCCTAGTATTTTCTAGCCAACTACATTGCAGTAGATGGTGAAAATTGGTTTTTCACTTGGAAAAATAAAATCTAGAAAATTTCTACCCAAAATATGTACATTTCTTTTAGGAAGTGAAATGTGAAAAATTTTTAGTTTGCAAGGACTACACTAAAGTCCTAGCAATGACTATGTTGTCTCTTTTATTGCAAAATTTCATAATAAAAATATTGGACTTTAAAATAACCTACAGTGGATATTAGTTGTCTAGTGTAGGTTTCAAAAGGAAAAAATTGTAAGTGTTTATGTTAACTACGCTAGGTTTCATAAAATCTAGCAATTGTTGTGAAAATGTTTTGAAAACCTAAATCCCCAAAGACAACTATGTTGGGTATTATGGGTAGGAAGGGGGATGCCAGCATTGGTTTTGGATGTAAAGATTGTAGCTTTCAAAGGTTACAATAGCAAAAATAGGTTTAGAACAATGGTTGAAAAGTGTTTTGCAATAGATTTTGGCTAAGAATTTAGATAGAGGTACTTCTTCTAGCACTAGAAAACTGTAGCACTTGGAAAATTGAGCACTACAAAACTAGAAAATCCTAGGCTACTACTAGTTTTAACCTTGGATCCCAAGGGCCTCTAAAAAATGTGATCCAAAGTGCTCTGGATGGTCTTGTAGATCACCTAGGAACTTAGGAAGTGTAAATAGAGGTAATAATGGAAATGAAATTATAGATTCAAATAAAAATAAAATATCATAGAATTAAACTTTAAGTGAAATCTACACTTCAAATGAACTAAGAATTTTATAAAATGAAAGTAAAAAAGTTCAAAAAAAAAGATGGGTGTTCAAAGCATAATAAGTTGGCTTGAATGGAGTGTGAAGCATGTTGGAGATAGCAATATGTGTTTTGCAGTTAATCTTCATGATCTAGGTACTTCCTAGTTCCAATCTCTTACAACTCCTTATTGGTTTTCTATTTGCGTCTACAACTTTGATTATGGACCGTGGTAACAGTGGTACAATCTTTTGTTCCAATGGCACTATACCAAGTGTCTCTAATGCTTGGTGTAGATATCAAATGGAAATCTAGCTTTCAAGGTTGCTAAAGGCTATGAATTATGAAAGTTCAATTTTTTTGAAAAGTGTTGGAATTTGCTGAGAAAAAATGTTGGAACCAATTGCTTTTTGAAATCAAAAGTTGAAAACTTGAAAAATGATGTTCAAGATTGGGTTTTATAGGCTTTGAGTTGCTGATTTAATGTTGTAAATTACTACCATGATTGCTGAAAAATTGATTGTAGCCATAACAACTATAATTTTTAGGTTAGTTGACCATTTTTGGTAAGTTTTGATGTACCCAATCTACCAAAACTCATCCGCATACTAAAAATAGTAAATGGACTTTTATGCCTATACTAGCCTCCACCTTGACTACATTGGCCTTGAAGACTATGCTAGGTGTTGTTGAAGTTTCTTGAAATTATGGTGACTATGTTGTCCAAGACTATAGTTGTTGAAGATTGGGCATGACTATGCTAGCCATGGTGTCACTACTAAAGAGCTTTCATAACTACGTTGGCTATTGCTGGGAAAAGTGAAAATCTAGCAACACTATGTTGGTCTTGCAACTACACTAGGTTTTGTGGTGACTATGCTAGGTGTTGTTACTGGAAAGTGAAAACCCAATACCATCTACACTAGGGGTAGATGATTTTACCATAGTTGAGGCTATACCTCTATAAAAACCAATGAAAATGCTAGATTTGGCAATCCCCAAGGAACTTTTGACCTTCCCAAGCTCATATGTAGACATAATAATAATTTTTTCCACTTGGAAGATGAGGAAGTAGTAACTTATGAGGCATCTTTTTAACCCCAACAAGTTAAAAGATGCAAGCTTGTAGCTCATGGGCTTCTAATCTCACATTTACAATGAAATCTTGCCTTAAGTTAAGTGGTGAAGGTTACAATTTACAATATGTGTTTTCTAAGTCATGTTTCATTGGCCCCTCTTTGTTGATGTTTGGAGGTTTAACCTAAGAGACATTTACAAAGAACACAAAACACCACTACAAGTTCATCACCAAAGGTTGCAATTAGTTACACCCAAAAAGGATATGCAACTTGCAATATAGAGGTTACAAAGTTTTTCAATTCAATTATGATACAAAAAAGGGATAGAGAAAAGAATACTAGCTTGCTTATTGTTGGTTGTTATGGTTGTGGATGTTGATGTTGATTCTTAGTATGAAGATGTCTTAGATATCATAAAACTTTAGATTGGAATGATTGACTAGATTGGCCAACTCATTCCCATCCATGTATGCTATTCGAAAGGCTCCATTGTCATAGGCCCTGGTGATCAAGAAAGGTCCTTCCTTGTTGACTAAGAATTTGTCCACATGCTCATGAACAACCTTAAGGACTAGGTCCCTCTTCTTGATCTTTTCCTTGTTTACGTTGTGGTGGGGTTCTTGCTTCTACTTCTTCTAGTACCACTCAATGTGAGTAAGCGTTCACACTTGTTGCTTCTCTATTGAGTCTAGATCCATGGTCTGTAGCTCCTTATTTTATTTATCATTGATGAAGTTTGATAGGGATACCTAGCTAGATGTAACCTACAATTCAAAAGGCTAAACAAATTTAGAACCATAAATCAGGCTATATGGGATTGCACTAGTTTTAGTTCGATAGGTTGTTTGGTAGGCCCAAAGTGCATGGACAAGCTGCTCATGCCACTTATGCCTACTATTGTTTAGCATATTTTTAAGAAAGATTACAATGGATTTGATGCTAGCTTTAGCTTGTCCATTGACTTGAGGGTAGTATGGTGATGAAAAGAAATGCTTAATGCCTAGGTTATGAAAAATGTTTTTTGTTTCTTGGCTACTAAACTATGGTCCATTAGCAATAACTATGGTCATGGGCATGTCAAAATGAGCTACTATGTTATCAAATATAAAGCTACAAACTTGTTGAGATGTTGTCTTTCTTAGGGGAATAGCTTCAACCCACTTTGTGAAGTATTCAATTATAGTGATGATGAAACTATGCCCTAGAGAAGACTTAGGCATTATAGGCCCAATGATATTGAACCCACACTATTGAAATGACCAAGTGATTTGAGTGGTCTGTAACTTAGTTGGTGGCACATGGCTCAGGTTACCATGCCATTGACAAGTGTCATAGGTTTTAACCTTCTACATGTAGTTGTTTTTCATATGGAAGTAGTAATAGCCTAACCATCTAATCTTAGCAACCATGGCTCTTGGTCCTATATGTCTTCTAGATATGCCCTTATGAACTTGCTCAAGGACTGTGCAGGCTTTGCTCTTGACCAAGCACACTAACAATATGCCATCATAAGACCATTGACATAACATGTTATTGCTTACTATTACATACTATTTTGACCATTTACATGTGATGTCCTTTTGAGAAGTTGTCAAGCCCTATTGAGATTTGCATGAGAATAACATAGCCTATAGTTAAGATGGGTAACTTACTAAATATATTAGGTGTCACACTAAGAGCTAAGGTTGTAATGGCATTGACTAGCATGTTCTTGATTTAGGGTACATGTTGGATATCAATGTTTGTGAATTGTTGTATCAACTCCATACCTAGGTCATAGTAAGGTTATCAATGTTGGGCTTTACATGCATAAAATCTAGTGACTTGGTTAACCACAAGATGTGGATTACCTTTGATAATTATGTGTTTGATTCCTAAGTCATGGGCTACCATCATTTCTCTGATCAAACCCTCATACACTGCCACATTACTGGTACATGAGAATTTGAAATGATAAGCAAAGGATTGGATATCACTAGATGTGAATGTTATGATGGTAGGGGCATTAGTACCATGAGTTGTCAAAGTTCCATCAAAGTGCATGTCTACTTCATATCCCTTAGGTACATTTCTAATAATGTTAACAAGTTCGTTAGGAAATTTAGGGTCTATGGTTGCATGGTCTTCTATCAATAAAGTAGTAAGTTGTATGGCTATAGCTTGGCCTTTCGTTAAGGTTAAGAGATGTAACAAAGGTCAAATTTGGCTATTATGGCTTTCCAATGAGCTATTTGGATACTTTTGTAAATGTTGGCTGTAATGTCTCTAAGCACATTATCTTTAAAAATGATGTTGACTTTACTTTTAAAGAGGTAATGTCACAACTTCTTCAGTGAGAAGACTAGGGCTCGACAATAGTTCTCCACTTTGGTGTATCGAGTCTCATGGGCAACTAATTCATGGCTTAAGTACTACATAGGTAATTCTACTCCATCATCTCATTTCTAATAGAGTAGAAAGGGAATGTACATGTCAGAGATAGCAAGGTAGATGTAAAAAGTATTATCCTCCTTTGGTGGATAAATCATCAGTAGTTGTGCCAACTCCTACTTAATATTTTCAAAGGCTCCTTAGCATTGATTAATCTACTCATAGTGAACTCCTTTCTTAAGAAAGTGTTGCATGGCTTATAACTTGTCTATAGGCCTAGAAATAAACCTACATATAAATTGTAATCTGCCCTGTAATCCCAAAAGTCCTTAAGGTTAGGTGGTGCATCTAAGTTGGATATGGCCTTAACCTTATCAGGATCAACATGTATTTCTACTTTGGATACTACAAAGCCAAGCATCTTACAAGTTTTGATGCCAAAAACATGCCTTTTAAGGTTAAGCCTAAGCTCATATATCAGGCATCATTTAAGTACAAGGTGAAGGTCATGTGCATGATTATCAGCCATTTTTGATTTTTTCCTGAAGTGGTAAGGGCCCAACTGCAAGTCTCACTACTATGGCCAATAATTTCATAGAATGGCAAATGGTACCTTGGGGAAACTTATTAGTTTTGGCACAACAAGGAGAGAGAACTATAGTTAACATTGGAGGAATCTCAGTTTCAAGGTAATTACAGAAGCTCTAAATATACCCAATAAAGGGGCAAGGGTAGCACATCTATCCACTTTATCTGATCCTAAAACTATAAAACTATGGCTAAAATGGGGTTATGGAAAAGAAGATAAGGGCTATAATGAACTAACTTTGGAAGAAAGAATATACTTCAAAATTGGCACTAATCACTTGTTCCTGAAAAAAGGACTCAATTGATTATCCACTTATGTGGCTAGAGGAAGTGCGATCTTGATAGGCAGCAACAACACCAACCTCGCACAACTTTATTTTATGGAAATCCAAAGGTGGTTTGAAGAGAGGAAGTTAGGGAAACCAACACTTCCATTTCCTTACCTTATCAAGAAGCTATGCAAGTGAGCCAAAATCCTAGGATACACTAATGATGTTCCTAGGAGGGCACAAAATGCTTCATATGCTAAGTTGCTCAAATCAGCACCACTAAGCAAAGACCATAGTGAGGAGCAGGAACAAGAACAAGAAAAGGAGAAAAAACAATAGTAGCAAAAAGAATAGAAAGTAGGGCCTAGCAGCCAACAGTAAGAGCAATAGCAGACATAACAAGAACAACAATAAAATCAAGTTCCACCATCGTCATCACAAGATTATAAACTATTGATGAGTCACCTATAACAAATTATAGAAACAATTAGTTGAGGAACAAGGGAGGAAGCCAATATTTATATATTTATCGATAGTATTTTCTGATCCATAGTTTTAGTAGATTTAACAAGTGGAAAAATCTCATTACAATCAAGAGGAAAGGCACAATGGTCACAACAGATCTATGAGAATGCTGCATCATTCCAAGTGGTGCTAGAGATTGGAGAGGGAGGCATAGTAGTGGTAATGTAGCACCAAGATGTAGTGGGAGCAATAGAGGTGATCTTCGATCACATTAAAGAGTATTTCAATATACGTATTATACCATCGACTGATCTAACTAGAGCTAGAGATGTTCAATTATTAGTTGGAATCTCAATCACCCTTGCTGATCATGAGGATGTGCTCGATAAACTATTGTAGACTAGGTAACTCATGAAAACACTTTTCAACATCCCCAGTGATGTCACTATAGTACAGTTTGAGCTCATCACTACCAAAGGAAAACTAGTCATGGTAGAAACAAGGGTAAAGCATGCAGAAAATGAAATTCTAAGATTACAAGAAGAGCTCACAACCTTGATAGCTGAACAAAGGGATCCACCTTAATTCATTATATCAAACCAGATAGAATAGTTTAGAATAGAGTATATAAATCACCTAATCGAGCAAAATTAATAGTTGGCAACTAAGAAGGAGAAAGCAGTATGAAATGCCTCAGTAGTTGAAGCACAAACGTATGCACATGTTAAGGCACTTCCTATAGTACAGGAAGAAAATAAATAAATTGTTGTTAATAACATGAGGTTGAGCACTATAGAAAGCAAAAAAACATTTTAGAGGAGAGCATCCACTAGTTAACAGAAGAACTGGTGAGGGTCAACCAAGACATGAGTAGCCTTGTAAGAGAAAATAGAACCTTCTCTATGGAGGTGGTATGTGCCATCCATAAAAAATCAGCTATTGAAATAAGTGCATGGTAAAATGAGGCAAAGAAAGATGAAAGGCTAAAGGAACACTTCGGTGATTAGGTTGGCATGTACAAGTAGATCAACAAAAAAGAGATCCAAATGATAAAAGTTAGAATTAGCACTATTTCAGCATATAATCCTGACTACAAGTCCATTTTCAACAATTATTCCATGGTGCACCAAGCAAAAGTGAAAAATAAAGACCTATAGATTGAGGATCTAAAAGAGTACATGGGGTTAGCTAATCTTTGTTATGCTAACTTGGCCATGTAAACAACAAGTAGGCCTAGAAATGAGCTAGAACATCAAGTAGCAGCCACATATGCTTTGTATGAAAAGGAGTTTGCAGATTCTAAAGATGGTTTACAGAAACTTAAAGTGGCAAACTTTGAATTGGAAGTAATGAAGGCTGGTTACCAAGGGTAGAAAGTTGTAGTAGCAAACCTGGCCAGAAGATTGACTAATTATCATGAACTCCATGAAAAGAGTAAAGCATTTAAAGAGGATAGGAGGAAGTTTGTAGCCTAGTATGTTAAGGCAAATTAGATATTTTTACAACTGTTGTGTCCATGGAATGTACCCACTCCATCACACATTGCACAACAAGCATGGACGGTACGTGACACACACATGGAAGAGAGAAAACATCAAGTGCTCTTGAACTGATATAGATTTCAAAACCTTGATGACAAGGGGAAGCAATCGATGAAAGAGCCACCACCATTAGGAACTACCTAAACTACATCAAGCTTCACCAGATTTTATTTTTTGTTAAAGTTGTCATGTCATGTGTCATTTTTCTAAACATCACTGTAGCATTTAAGAGTCATGTGTATAGTAGTCAGTGTCATGTAAATCTACCTTCCAATTTTTAAGGAACTCTATCCTCATTTTTTTAACTCAAGGATGAGTTTTTAGTCAATCATGGGGGTATGATAAATTGATTTTTTACTAGCAATGATATTGGACATTCAATATCGAAGCCGCAATATTGGATCTCCGATATTGGGGCACAAGCTATGATATTGAATATTCAATATTACAGATGTGTGCAAGCTTATAAATATGACAGTTGGGCACACAGTCCATAAATAAGTTTTCATTCTATCTTAGTGAAATTCTATTAATTTTTTTTTCTTGATTTTAGTACTTAGCACTTAGCAGTGTATGCCCGTAGTGTGATGTTAGTGATTGAACAGAGCCTTTATTCTAGTGGAATGTACTTGAACACATTTCATGACCAAAAATAAAGATTGAGATTACTTTATATCATTGCAACATCACTTAGGTTTCTTACTATTTACTTAAAATAATGTTTACTATTTTCACTTAGCTTACTAATTACTATTTACTTTTCCATGAACTTTACTTTTGTTGTTATTAAGTGGAATGGATATGATTGATTTTGAGTGTTAAGTATGATTATGTAGTAACCTAGTAGTATTATCATCTAGTTCACCCAATAGCCGAATACTTGGTAATCCCAGTAAAAATTGCATAAGTCTAAGACATGTGTGAAGAATCAAGAATAGATGTCGCTCAACTAGCCTAGACTAGAGTTGTTTATTGTTTACTTAGAGTTAAAAATCATTACCATTCTTTATGCTTACTAGGCATAATATCGCCAATACAACATCAATTATCATACACCTCACTGTGAGTTAAACCATACACATAGATTTTACTAGCTCACGTGGGAAGACAACAATTGTTAACTTAAACCAATTACTAAGCATAATCACATTGCCTTGTCTATGGAATTTGACTAGGCTACGCATGAACACTTATATCATGTATGGTTGGGTGTTGGATTACTTCACTACTCATCATAGGATGATGTCTTAAAAGGAAAGGAAGAAAAAGGTAGGGTGATTAATGATGAAGAATAATTATCTGAAAGGATGGACCACTTTAGAGATGGAAAAGAGTCCTAGATTTTGAAAGAATATTAAAAATGTTTAACCTTTGTAAGATTATGTTGTCAAGAAAAAATCCTAGATTCCTACTCATCTTAGTGCTAGACTACCACTAGGCATTGAAAAGACTCCCTAGAGTATGTTATTATTCTTTCCTTGGACACAAAGGATTAACTTTACACCTTCTTATCGTTGTGGGGTTAGAGGAAAAGGTTTTCAGTTCCACTTATATGGACAAGCATCGAATCTTCCTTAACTTAGGATGTGTGAAATTCTATAAATCTCAAATAATGCTAAGTTAAGTTCAACTTTAGTGATTTATAGTTGATAACCTTAGCCATTAGATCTTCTTTGCTAAAGTCATTCAAATGGACTTTGAATTATTCAATACCCTTAGTTTTTGTTCCCTTCTTCATTTTTGGAAAGTTTGAAATAATAATGACTATAAGATTCACAAATATATTTATATAAATGATGACATAAAGCTTCAAGGACTTCACTTCTTCTAGACAAGGAAGAGTAGAGAAGAGCATGCTTTGCTAGTAGTCTAAAAGTTACACCCATTTAGAATTGCTAGTCAAATGAAGCATACATATCTATCATGGTTTTATGATAAAGTAATCATTACACTCTTATAATTGTAAGGGTATGTAGGTAACTAGAGCTAAGGTTTCTAATATGAACACCTCTCACATTGTTCAAAGATGAGGGTTAGGGCTAATATGTATAGTTTCAGGGATGCATCCTAATAAGCTTGATTATGAATTTATCTTGATGTATGTTTAAGTTTTTTGCAATATTTTTTTTGGGTTGGTATTGTAGAATAATCCCTTTTATGATTATTCTTAGCATGATTATTACACTATAACATTTTAACTAGTTTTTTCTAACATGACCTTTGATGTGTTTGTAAATTAGTATGGTTGTTAAGGTGTAGTCCATTCTTGAACCCTTGTTTGACATGTTTTTTTGTACTTGAGTGATGTCATGTGATACTCATCATGGCAATGCCATTACACTTAACATTTTAAAATTAAAAGCTAAAAATTATTAAGAGTATTTTTCTTATTTTTATTTCAATAATAAAATGGTAAAAATGCTAGATTGTCTCATTCTTCTTGCCTTTTTTTTCAATTCTTATTTAGTTTTGTATTTGTGTTCAATAGATTTTTATCACACTCCCAATTCTTAGAGTTAAATGTTAATTTTTCATTAATTATTCAATTTCATCGTAGCCTTATTCCATCTCTATTAAGAGCTTAATCTTTACCATCTTTGTTAGAAGTTTTTTATGCCTTTGTCATGATACCATTTGGTTTATGTTTTCTAGTATGTCCTAAGCATTTTATTATTATTATTATTATTCATGTAATAGATTTATGTTTACCCTATCCAAGAACTTTTATTTAACATGCTTGATTATCCCATTCTTTTTGTCTAATCCTTTTTTAATCTTTATTTGTCATGATTTTTCTTCCCATCTATTAACATAATCAACCTAACATTTCTCTTAAAAAAAAGAGCTTAATCTTTATCTAGATGTAATTTTATCATAGTATTGTTAATCATGGACTTTAATGTCTTTCTTAGGATACCTTTCAGTTGATTTTTAAAATGGTTATGTGGAAATCCTTTTAAAGTTATTTATAGTATAATCTTCTCTGAGTATAACCAAATCATTTGAGACATCATTCTTATAACTTATCTACAATTAAAATTAGTTCAAGAATTCCAATAATATTTATATTATACAATTTATCACTATTGGTAACATTGAACAGTATTAAAATATACTTATTAATTAAGGTACAATCATTTTTTTTTAATATACATAAAAGGAGTTTATAAATGTTACAATGATTCATGAAAGCACACAACTACTTACAAGCCATGAACATGCTAGGTAAGATCATCATCATAAAAATCATACAGTATAATGGAATAACAAGAGAGGTGATTGTACGTCAATAAGATGAGGAGAAGATAGTTCCTAAGACAAAATAAGGTCTATAGTACTAAGTCGTAAATATGAAAAGAAGAAGAAGAAGAAACGATAGTCATAAGAAAAGCTTATAAAGAAAAATCCTAACCTTTCCAAATGATACTTAAGAAAAAACTATTAGTCCTAGTTCATAAGGATTAATAAAACGAAGACCTTCATAACATAATCTTGATTAAACTATCTTAGAATTGTAAGTCCTAGCTATGCCCAACTTCCAAAAAGAAGATTGAAGCATCAACGACTGAAGATTGAAGAAAAGTAAGCATAGTGAGTCCATACATCAAAAGGCAAAGACAAAGAATTCAAACAACTAAGTACATAAGAAGATGACAATTGAAAATAGCTATCATAGCCTAGTTGTAGATTGCTTAAGGAGCTTAACATGGCCTACCACATCAATGACTAAGTAAAAGAAAATTTTCAACAACATTGTAAATGTGTTAGAGAACCCATGATGAGGAGAGATCCTAGGACAATGCAACTATTTTACCATTATGAGACGAAGAAGCACACCACCAAAAGATGAGAAGAGCCCATGAACATAACTTGGAATTATAAAAAGTCGTCATAATTATCATCTTAGCCTTGTTCCAATAAAATGAGGTTGGTTATATGAGTCCCTTTTTTTTCCATTTAGCTCTATGAAGAGCTAGATCTTTGTTTATTTGCAATTTCCTCAAATCATGTTCAATTGTTTTTTCCCACATCTTTCTAGATCTTCCTTTCAATAGCTTTCTTGAAACAGTGATGTAGTAGCCTTTTTTTTATGTGCTCATGATCTAATCTTCTTTTCACATGCCAAACCATCTAAGATGCCATTCCTAGACTACAATAAACCCAAATACAATAATAAAACAATTACAAAGATGAAAGAGAGATAAAACTAGTACTAGTTGTACTCTATTTATAATAGTATATAATTAGTACTAATCTATGAATTATATTATTAATAACTCTTTACATACCATAGTGGATTGTTAGACATAAGACTTAGGGTATTCAAACTCATAGGAATTATGTGCGGTTTTGTGCAATTTTAATATGACATACCAAAAATTTCAAAAGGTGTAGTAGCATTTCAAAAGGTGTAGTAGCAAAACTATGCGTTATGTGTACCATGTGTTCAAGAGTTACGGAAATTAAGGTAAAAATGAAATGGAATGAAAAAATTATCATTAATTTGTCGAGCTTTTATTGATATTGCTATTTCACGCTACTTCCCAGATATTTTATATTTTACGTTTACCTCTTGTTTATCTCAACGCACTGTTAATGAAAAACCATTGAAAACTGGATTTCCAGTTGGAGACCTCAAGGTCAAAGATAAATGGCTGCTAATGGTAAATGACTTCAATTTGTATTAAAAATTAACCCATGCTGCTTGGCTGCTCTTTTTATTCTTTTTTTAAGTTCACACTTTAACGAAAAACGCACAGCCTTTCTTCCCATGTGCGCTATGCTCAGTGTTATGCTAAAATAAATACTTTAGATTAGCATCGCATCGCATCGCAACCCACTCCACTGCCATGTGCATAGGACATGATACCGATGGGTAAGAAAATACTAAGTTACAGCCAAATACCCAAAGATTTCAGAAAAATCGCTGAAACTGAACAAAACTTTCAGTGCAGGGAATACCGAAGAAAACAGTTACATTACTCTAAAGCTTCTCAAACTTACATAATCTCTAAGATTTGCTCAATGGTGTGAGCCTTAGCGCAACATGAGCATATTTCATCAACAATGCAAACTGAGATGGACATTTTACTTACTTACACTGACATCTATCAGATTAAAAACCCCATCACATATAACTTTTTAAAATCGGCATCTAACAATTAAGAGTCAGCAAGCATTTCTGTTCCAAATAACCCCCAGAAAAAAGCGGCTCTACAAATGCATTACAGTGACATCATAGCGGACAACAGCATAGCCGGCCTTGAAGACACGCGTTCAAGCCTGAGCATATCTTTGAGCAAAGCTAAAAGGCCCAGTTCCGCCAACAATGGGCATGTCCCTCACCTCACTCAAAACAACGTTGCTGCCGACCAGAGCCAGAGTGCTGCCATTATATTTGCCACTGTTGAACACCAAATTTATGGCCATGAGCAGCCTTAAGCCACCCTGAACAGTGGAAGAAGTAGAAGAGTAAATTCCCTGGGCGCTTCTCACCTGCAGAGAATCCATAGTCGGCCTCAGCGTGAGCGGATCGTCGATCACGCGGATTAAGCCGAAGCTCTTCGGAAAGCCCTTTGCCGGAGCCGCGGCTGTAACCGCCCGACCTGTTTTTTCCCATAACAGTGTCCTGGAAATAGAATCTTAGGCGGCTCACTTTCTCCTTCCTCGTTTTGGCCTTAGCTGCCACAGAGGCCACGCAAAAGAACATCAAAGCAGCAGCACAAGAAATGGGATCTTGGCATTGCCAACCATTTTTGCTTTTCTGCAAGCTTGGTCGTCTCCTGGGTCTCCTGGGCCTGGGTTTTGACTGATCATTTACAGAATTACAGTTAACAAAATGAAGGAAAGAATACCGGATTATGAACCATGGTTAAGTCTGGTTAAAAGCAGGAAATGATGTCACTATTCTCTGCATCAATAACAGTTTATATATTCACAGAAGGCGATGCAGTGAATAATATGTTGAATTGTGAAATACAATATAGTATTAATATTTTTTTACAAAGTCATCGATGGTGCTTGTTCGGCTTTTTGGGTACGCGGTTGGCATAGAAATGTCTGAAGGGCACTGCCTCTCCATTTCAGGTGAATCGACGGGTTGGTGGCCGCTGTTTGCCGGTCATTTATGCACAGAAAATTCGTTGTTTGGATGATTTATTTACGTTTCAAGGATATGTTAGCAAGTTATTTACGTTTCAGAGATACGTTAGAGCTTTTCGTTTCTGTAGTAATTTCACATCGAAGTCCCACACCCCGCTTGGAAAAGCAAAGGTAAGGTATGTTTCACGATATGTTGTAGCATTTGAATTTTGCCTCCGAATCTTCCTGTCCCCACTATCCCACACCTTATCAGAAAAGGGAAGGTAAAAGTTCCACCAGCCACTTCATTGATTTTAAAATGCCGGAGAGCAGGTATAATTGAAGCATCAGCGTGCAAATTCTTGGATTCTAACAGTTTATTTTAAAATTAAAAGTGGAGGATAGGGTGATGAGGCGTTTGTACATGGTGCTGTTTGTTGGGAAAATCACGCTTGCCAATTATGTAGGTTAAAACCTGTTGAAAATGACTTGCATGTGTTTATTTCCTATGATAACCTATTCAGACAGTTACAATGTTACAGCAAAAAAATTGTATCATTTGTGGGTTAGTAGATGAGTCATGGGGTTTAGAACCTTAAATATTTTTTAACTCAGTTTTACTTATTAGAATTAAATTCATAAATTAAAGTTACCAAATCTAGAGTTTTACCATTAAACTAGCACTTCATTCTGAATTTAAACTTTGTTACAAATTTTCTTTCTAAACTCTTACATTGTTGCAAACTTTCTTTGAATAAATATTGCTCTTTACCATCTTCCAAATCACCCATTCTCAAGGTAACTACCAACAAAAATTCCAACCAATGTATTATTGTTGGCGACCGTTTGGGACGCGACCACTAACGAGTGTCCTCGAATGGGATTTAGGTGTCTGCTGGTCTCTAGCAACACCAAGGCCCAAATACCTCCAAATAAACTCAGTAGTTAATGTGAATATGTGTGTGTGCTGTTGCGGTGTGTGGTTGTGTAAAATGTAACAATTGCGTTGTGTGTGAACTACAAATGACTTACTTTAAAGAGATTCAGCCAACTTTGCCAAGTACTGTGAGTTGTTGAAAATTTCCTATTTTGTTCAACTGCCTAG
>MNCI01027262.1:1780653-1816650 GCA_015680685.1 Gnetum montanum | reverse complement strand
TAATCTTGAGTCTCCCTTTATAGTGATTTTTTTGATCTTTTTGTCTAGAGCTATTCTCATACCAATACATAAAGATTCATACTCAGCCTTGTTGTTAGTACAAGGAAAAGATAGATAAATTGCTTTGAGAGTTTCGGGTGAATCCTTCTTGAATATAACTATTCCAACTCCTACACCCTTTGAATTACATGAACCATCAAAGTATAACTCCCATTTGTCTTCATTCTTTGATTGTTCTTTTTTAGGACTACAACTTTCTTGGAGTGTACAAATTTTGTTTTCAACACCTCCTTTTTCATCCATTTTACTTCATCCATTTGAAGTAATATTATCTATCATCAAAGGTTCGCTATAGATGTAGATTTGATTTGGTTCTCCTTTCCAAGGTAACCACATGTGAGAATAATCTGTTGATATGTAACCTGAGAAATTCTTACTCCAACTTCTACTCAATAAAAGACTATGTGAATTTGGTATGTCTACCACTTGAATAGTTACTCTACTTCTAATGCGGGGTTCAGAAGCAATTTCCAATAGAACACTTGGCAATTGACCCACAATCTTCACTCTACTTTTGTATACTTGAACAATCTTTCTGTTTGATTTTTCAGGAATCAAACCAAGTTTCTTACATATAGACAATGGCATTATAGTAGACGTAGCTCTAGAATCAACCAAACAATTGTGTAAGAATTTATCCTTTAATTTCATTGTCAAAAGAAAAGGAGGAGCTTCCTTATCATACAAAGTCCTTAAATTTTCATCATTGTTAGACACATAACTTAACTCTGATTCTCTAGCTCTCCTTTTACCTTTAATGAATTCTAAAGCCTTTCTTTGCTGATCTCCTATTTAAAGCAACTGATAGAGACTAATATTGGCCTTGACATGTTTAAGGTCTTCTATCAAATCATATTCTCCATCACCAATGAAGCTTGATCTCTTTATCCATTTATTACAAGACTGATTTGGAGTGCTTTGCTCCACTTGATTGTCTTTACCTTTATTCTTATCCTTTCTACTTGGCTCAAAAGCTTTTCTCTTAGTAGATGGATCAGTAATAACATTTGGGGGTCTAGAAGTAGTTAGTATTTCCTTAGATCGAAGACTATATCCATTTTCCTCATTGTTATTACACTCTTCATCTGAAGACATATCTTCTTCAGAACTTGATAGAGAAGAAGTATCACTTGATCCATTGCTTGAAGATTTACTTGCATAGTGAACACTAGATAACTCATTATCAGATTCAATATCAAGAAAGTTGAACATAATTAGGTCACTTTCATCTTTTTCTTCTACTAACTTAGTGTCTTGATGTTTATGCTTTCTATTTTTTCTTTCTTCCTTGATATTAACTCTTGCCAATGCTTTTTCAAGCTTCACTATTTTGTTAGACATATCTCTCATTAATTGTCCTTTTTTAGATCCTACTCTTTCATGTTCTGGCTCTATCTTAACATGAGATGGACTTGGTAAAGCTTTAAATTGAGCTAAATCTTGCATAGGGATCATAACTCTTTCTTCTCTTTTTGGAATCGCAATATTTTCTTCAGGATTCAAGTTCAACTGTTTCTCTAACTGTATAGCTTCACTGAAGTAGTCATTTAGTGTAGTTAAGTTTCGAGTTCTCCTTAACCAAATTGAAATGTTGGGGTTGACATCCTTAAGGTAAGTTTCCTTAAGCATTTTGTCTGATGGCCTATATTGTCTTTGAAAGAGTCCACAAATTCGTTGAAACTTAATATTGAAATCTCTAATTGACTCTTTAACTCCTTTTTTAGCTTGTATTAGCCCACAGTATAGTTGTTGTTGATCTAATTGATCACCAAACTGGGCCAAGAAAAGATTCTTCATGTCATCCCAACTTGTAATACCATTTCTTGGTAAGTTTGAATACCAAATCTGAGCCATATCCTTTAGATTTGATACAAACAACCTACAAGCTTGATCTTCATGTTGAATATTTGCATGAGCTAAAGCAAACTCAAACATGTGAATATATTCTTCAGCTAAATAAGCTTTTCCAGGAATAAAAGGCTCAGGCAAATATTTGTAAACTACCTTAGGAATATCATTGTAGTTTTGAAATCCTAATGGTGTAACTCCTTGCCAAGGATTTGCCATCCTATTCCTTTGAAATGTTGAACTCTTAGACTTTCTAGATCTTCTCTTACGAATTGACAAACCAGAGATAATGGGTGATCTTCTTGATCTTCTAGTTTTCACTCCACTACTTGTTCCCAATTCAAAAACTTTCTTTTCTTCTTCTTTTGATGAAGAATCAGTCTTAGAATCTAGAATATCCTTTGAAATTTTGAAACTTTCCAAACTATGAAATTTCGTAGTCATGAACTGAAAATAGTATCTAATTCTTAAGCCTTACAAATAATTCTTGATGTACTAAAAGTATAAGGCTTATGAACCTAGAGGCTTATGTATGAGACCCCAAGTGTGATGATGATATATCTCCTCCCCTTCTTTTTTTCCCTTGACCCTTGAAGCCTTTTTATAGGGTTCCAAGGTAGGTAGGGAAGTTACATATTCAAAATATCTCACCTAACTTCTCTCCCAAGTAACTTGGCCAACCAATTGAAAGATTATTTGCCCAACAAGTTAGGAGGAAGTTATGTAGTTAGGGAGTTAGGAAGTTATACATGAAATTAGGAGAATTTTATGCTAACTTTAATATTTATATTAAATGTGATTAGTATTTGTGTTAAATGTAAGGTGATATTACAAATAAATATTTTAAATATCAATATTGCAAAAATTTTATGGGTAGTAACTTATATATAATAATGTTTTAAAATAATGTCTATGACTTGGGGTAATTAAAGGTAAATTTCTAAACCAAGGCTTTACACCATAAGTACTTCACACTATGGGTATATATCTATATATATATATATATATGTATATATATGTTGGTTAATTTGGTTAATTTGTGATTATTTTAAAATTTTATTTGATGAATTGCAACCCCAGTTTACCAGCATCGGCCCAAAATATCTCCAGACACCTATCTTGTTGTGCCTTTGTGTCTCTACTGCCTTATTTCATGGACTGGTATACGACATTGGAGGCATCGGCATCAGGCATGGCTACTATTTTCGGATTGTAGGTTCCAGGGCGAGTAAACTTATGATTGCCATTTTTTAACTGCCTGAAAAAATTTTGAAATGCATTCTTTGAGAAAACCTAGGCCTGTTTGGCAAGGTTGGAGGTGAAACCCGAAACTAAAGATTTCGCAACTGTCTTCCTTGTCCTCCGCCGCGACTGCGTGTTGTGTTGCTACCATCATTGCAACCCTCATCTCCCTCAAGTCACTTGTAGCAACCCTCGGGCAGATCTAGACGTGGCCGAGGCCATGGCCCCGCGCGCAATAGAGACCACTACCTTTCTTCTTCTGCTGCCGCTGTTCATCCGCCTGCCGTGACCGTTGTCTCATTTCGCCTGTCGCATGCCATCTTTCCTCCATCGACGTGGCCACTGATGCGCAGTGCAGCAAGGCCTTGGTATTGACTCGTGTAGTGCAGAAATCAGTAGGGTTTGGTTACCCTACTTGCGCGGAGGTTTTTTTATTTCTGTTTGCAGAGGCAGCGGCCAATGATGCTTATGGTCCCCAAAAAATATGAAATTTTGATGTCTGCTTCTCTTTTTCTTTTTTTGAAAATAGCTTCTCTGAATTACGTGGCATGGCACTTAGCAACAGTATGAACCTTCATCCGGTGCAGATCATAATCAGAGGGCTCAACACTGGGAACAGATCTCGGGCGCGCGGTTCTCTGGGAATTTTGATTTTCTGGAACACGATGAATTTTGATTTTTGGAAACAGGAACAGTTTATGTTACCTTTAAAAATTTAAATGATAAATTTATAATCTGAAAGTAAGGTGGAACAAAGACTCTGGAACCCTTTCCATCAAAATATGAATTGTCCTGCTGAATTTGTGTTGCTGTAGAGGTTGCTTTTCAGAATAAAATGGATACAACATAAATTTTACTTAAGATGCCCTCTGATTTGTTATATCTTTATATCATATAAATGGTAAATTGGGCTTCTTCCATAATCCCACTATGTATAGGAACACATTTTTTTTTTTAAAAAAATGCTACTTATTCTTTTTCCTCTCAAACCCAAATTTAGCCACTTCTCCAAGAACTTTTAACCAATTTAACCTTACTAGCCTGCTCCATGAAATGGCCAAATGTTCCAACAATTATCCTATTGGATCATTACCTCAGCCACAAGAGCAATATCATCAATAGTGGAAACAACCTCAATTATAGTCCATGCCATCACCACACCAACCGTTTTCATATCGGCAACTTGACCCTTATGGATACTATGTCCAACATCCAATTTTACCAGCTAATGCAGTTGTTCAAACTCCATAATATTATCCACATGAACACCACACACCAATGTTAGCAAGAATAGATCTAAACTCGCAAATGCATCCACCAACTGCTAATTCTCCAAGCCAACATCCAACTAGTCCTTTACCACCAATGCAACCACCTACTATGTAAGGGGAGCTACCATTACAACCATAGTAGAGGAAAGTTGCAAGGGCAATGAACATAAAAATAGAGGATCTTACTAGCAACACTAAGGGCCAAATGAAGAAACATCTTTTCTTGAGGAGAAGTTCAAAAAAGATTGGTAGAATTAGGACTTCATCGAGACTAACTTCTACAACAGATTCCCTTACCAAAAACAAGTTTCCATCATCTTCAAACATTAGTATTCAAACTGTAATGTACATAGAAATAGTCACAAACTAGATCAAGGCAAGGCCACTCCAATAGAAGAGAATTGATCAAAGAATTCCTCTGATTCATCTACAATTAGCTGGAAATCTACCATGCAAATCTCTATTAGGCTCATGTTACAGGGTAAATCTGATCTCTTACAAAGTATATCAAACATGGAACCTACCACCTTTGAAGGAGTGCAATATTAGGTTGAAGCTTGTAGATCAATCTATCACTAGTCCTTTAGGACAGATAGAAAATATAGTGACCACTATCAGTGGATGGCCCTATCTAGCAAATTTTCTGGTAATCGAAGTGAAGAACGATGACAAGGGATTCCCAATTATCATGGAGAGAGCATGGCTTAACATAATTGATGCTAAGTTAAATATGAGAGATTTATCTATTGACATCTCTAAGAAAGATATGCATAGAGCCATACACATGCAGCAAATACCATGCATTACTGTTGAAAACAAATGATGCAGTTGTGCTTTGACAGTTCAAAATGTTAACACAGTCATCACACTAGTCCATAATAAGTGTGAAGAATAAATGTGCACACAAGAAAGAGCAAGTGCCACTAAACCAAAAGACACCTTGTGCCCACTAATTGAGAACCAAAAATCGTCTAAAACATGCATGGAAACATCTAAACCACTTACTAATTCCCAATCTAAGAAGACTCCATCTAAGGACCTAAACATGCAATTAATAACTCATAATCATGTATGAAAAGAAAAAGAAAATAATTATTTAGATGATCAAAACTCAACTACCATTAGATCATTGGGATGATAACCGAAAAGTTAAATCTTAAAGATGGTATGTGAACAACTTAGAGTGTATGATCTAGGAGATCTAGGGAGCATCTTTTGAACACTTGCCTACGAGTTTAGTCATGGGGAAGATGCCTTATCCTGATTTGGGAATTAATAAATGATTTTCCATTTTTTTATTTTATAGTTCTTTTTACTTTTCCTAATTCTTTAATACAATTCTTCCCATTCTTTAATATTTTTCATTCTTTATACCTTTTCATAATTCGCACTATTTTTTTCATTTCTTTCATACTTTGTTTTCAAACCTTTTGTACATAATTTTTGATCGTTAATAACACACATTACAAATAAAGGCAAGATGTAGTCCAATAAGGTGAAGATTTCTCTATGTTATCAACACATAAGGGATTGATTACTTGAATAGTGTGCCCACATCATCCATCCATTCCATTCCATTAATAAGAGGTTCTTACCATGGGCATAATGATACTCTTTTCCATGATACAACTAAGAATAAACTTGTAATCATTAAACCTAAACTGAAAAAGTGAAGAACCAAGAGGGAATGTAAAGGGTGTGACATCAAGGGGACTTGTGGATTCTTTTGGATTACTGTTGTGAGTTCTATCATGTTGCTAAGGTTGTATTATCTCCTTGTATATCTAATGAAAAATGGAAGTAAGAGTAAAATAAGTGCTACCTTAAATGGTTGACACAAATAAAAAAAAAGAGCATAGAATAAATTTTTGGGGTTCCATTGGAAAGACATGTTACCCATGCCTGAATGTGGGTGGCTTTTTAAAGATCTAAAATAAAATAGAGTGTTGTGAGTAAAACTCCTCCCTTGGACAATATGCTAAGTGACAATATTCCTTGCAACATTGATAGTCTTATGATTATAATTCCAAGAGATGAAATGATGCAATGTCACTAGAATGTTGTCTAGAGTTGGTTTGAGTCTTGGACAAAAATGCTAGTGATTAGTTTAACCATTAATAAAACACAAGAATTCATTATGCCCATGGTAAGATACCTCGCGTCTTGATTTTTACAATCCCTTCTAAGTCCATCTCATCTTATTATTCAAATAGTCATAACTTGTGGTTTTGTGTAACATAGTGTTATTTTTCCAATTTGGTGATATAAACATGTGTGTTTTTGCTAAAAAGGTATATGTTACATTTAACTCCTTAAGTGCCTAAGGACACCTCTAGGCATGGTTATACAATGGCATCAAGGGCTAGAGCCTGCTTTGGGGAGGACCCACTTGTATAACTATTGTATCTTATACCTACCAAGCAATTCCACATCATCTTTAACATTTGAAACATCAATAAACACTTCCCATATCATTCACACTATCTATTCTAAAAATATAAATTCATTACCCTTCGTACCTATCTAATGAAATTTCATAGCCCAAGATTCCTTCTCTATGAACTTACAATGATAAATTTTTGACAAAAAATATGCATATTCCTATCATCCAAATCCTCTGAGAAACCTTAAAACCTTTCAAACATCCAATAGAATCAATTTTTCCCATTATACCCTCATGAAAATTAAAATTTATGGGGCTTTGATATCAAGTTTTCATTGATATTGGATCCTTGATTTTAGGTCCTTGATATCGGGTCCCACAAAATCTATATATAGGCAAACACTTGGAAAAAATTTTCATCATTTCTCATTCCAGACAAGGAAGAGTTTTTCAAATTTTCTTCTCTGATCTAAGCTCTAATCTCCTAGCTTTCCAAAGTCCTAACTTCATTGTTATCACTCCTATCTTCATGCTTTTTAAACCTATTTGATCATGAAGTGCTCATCTTAGTCATGGGAGGGTACTAATGAGGAAATTTTGAGCCAATTTTTTGAAGCATTCTAATTCTCGGAAAGTATTTTAAGGGTAAGTATGAAGTGAAAGTTAAAATTTTTAAGGAATTATCCAACATATTAATGCCTAAACACCCAAATAATGTTCTTAAGGAACCACAACCATCAATATGAGCCATATATAAGGACAAAATGAACAATTATGAGGGATTATAATGGAATGAACACCTATGGAATAACTTTTTGCAAAATGTTTCTAACTCTACAATCCTAGTAACTAAGAATTTGATCTAACTAAAACTACGATAAAGGAAGGGAGTTATAAAAATTAGAGAACACCTGCTAATGATTCCTAATTCTTTAATGATTACAGATGGCCCCAAAGAGAGGAGCATAAGGAGGACCCTTACAAGAAGTAAGCAAACAACCAAGAGGCTAAGGTAGAGGCCAAACTGAAGGACAAGAATCAAAACACAAGGAGCAGTAGGCTCAATAATTTAGCATTCATCAAGAAACTCTTGCTATAGGAAAATAGGCATAAGAGATGTATAAGAACCACAAATTCCAGGACAATGTCCCACGTTGTCATAGGCCTACCTCCAAGCCATACAATAAAGATCCATCGTAACCATAGTCATTTTTGGCAATGAACATTGGCCCATAAATGAAATTTTTTCCTAAAGTGGTAAGGACACAACTGTAAGTGTCACTACTATGGCCAACAATGTCACAGAAAGGCAAATGGTACCTTGGAAAAACTTATTAGTTTTGGCACAACAAGGAATAGAGAACTACAGTCAACATTGGAGGAATCTTAGTTTCATTCTCAATCAAGGCAATTGTAGAAGCTCTAAATATACCCAACGAAGGCGCAAGGGTAGCACATCTATCCATCCAATTTAAACCTAAAACTAAAAAACTATGGTTGAAATGAGCTTATGGAAAAGAAGATAAGGGCTATAATGAAATAATTTTGGAAGAAAGAATATACTTTAGAATTGGCACTTATCTTCTATTCCCAACAAAATGACTCAATCAACTATCCACTTATGTAGTTAGAGAAAGTGAAGTCTTGATGGGCAAATATAATTTCAACCTTGCACAACTCTATTTTATGGAAATTCAAAGGTAGTTTAAAAAGAGGAAGGTAGAGAAACCAACATTTCCATTTCCTTGCCTTATTAGGAAGTTATGCAAGTGAACCAGAAACCTAGGATACACCAATGACATTTCCAAGAGGGCCCAAAATGCTTCATATATTAAGTTGCTCAAACTAGCACCACCAAGGAAAGGCCATGGTAAGGAGCAAGAACACGAACAAGAATAGGAGCAACAACAACAACAAGTGGGTCCTAGCATTTAACAACAAGAGCAACAATAGCAACAACAAAAACAATAATAATAGAAAGTTCCACCAATGTTACTACAAGATTATAGATTGTTAGTGAGTCAACTATAAAAAATTGCAAAAGCAATCAGCTAGGGAACAACGGGGAAGCCAATATTTATGGAGTTATTGACAATGTTATCTGACTCCTAGTTTTAGTAGATTCAATAAGTGGACAAATTTCATTATAGTCAAGAGGAGAGGTGCAATGATCAAAATAGATCTATGGGAATGATGCATCATTCCAAGTGGTGCTAGAGACTAGAGAGGGAGCCACAGTAGTGGTAATGCAACATCAATATGTAGCAGGAGCATCAAAGGTGACCACTAATCACATCAAAGAGTCTTTCAATATACCTGTTGTACCACCAAAAAATATAACTAGAGCCAGAGATGCTCAAATGTTAGCCAAAACCTCAATGACTCCTACTAATCATGAGTATTTGATCAATAGACTACTATAGAATGGGCAAGTCATGACAACACTTTTCGACATCCCCAATGATGTCATTATAGTATAGTCTGAGGTCATCACTACAAAAAGATAACTAGTCAAGATAGAAACAAAGGTAGAGCATGTAGGAAATAAATTATGAGATTACAAGAATAGCTCACTACCATGAGAGCTAAATAAAGTGATCCAACTCAATTTTTTGCACTAGACCAAATAGAACAATTCAGAACAGAGTAGATAAATCACTTGATCAAGTAGAATAAATAGTTGGCAACTAAGAAGGAGAAAGCAATATGGAATGCCTAAGTAGTCGAAACATAAATGTATGCACATGTTAAGGAACTTACCAAGGTACAGGAAGAAAATAAACAAATTGCTACTGATAACATGAGGTTGACCATTATAGAAAAGAAGAAAAACATTTTAGAGGAGAGCATCCACAAGTTAAAGGGAATTGATGAGGATCAACCAAGACATGAGTTTCCTCATAATAGAAAATAGAATCCTTTCTATGAAGGAGGTACACATCATCCATCAAAAATCAACTATTGAAATAAGTGCATGCAAAAATGAGGCAAAGAAACATGAAAGGCTCAAGGAACACTTTCGTGATTAGGTGGGCATGTACAAGTAGATCAACAAAAAATACATCCATATGGAAAATGCTAGAATCAACACTATTTTAGCACAAAATCCTGACTGGTAATTCATTTTGAACAATTATGCTATGGTCCACCAAGTGAAAGTGAAAATTAAAGACCTATAGATTGAGGACCTAAAAGAGTACATGGGTTTAGCTAATCTCTATTATGTTAACTTGGCTCTTTTAACAACAAGTAGGCCTAGCAATGAGCTACAACATCAAGTAGCAACCACATATGCTTTGTATTGAAAATAGATTGTGGATAATAAAGATGCTTTATAGAAATCAAAGTGGCAAACTTTGAATCGAAAGTAGTGAAGGATGGCTACCAAAGGCAGAAAGATGTAGTAGCAAACCTGGCCAAAAGATTGACTAATTATCATGAACTCCATGGAAAGGCCAAAGCATTTGAAGAGGAGAGGAGGAAATTTGCAACCTGGTATGTTAAGGAAAATCATATGTTTCTACAACTACCGTGCCCATGGGATGTAGTCACTCCATCACACATTGCACAACAAGCATGGATGGTACATGACCTACAAATGGAGGAGGAGAAACTTTAGGTACTTTTGAATCGGTACAGATTTCAAAAGATTGATGATAAGTGGAAGCAACTGATGGAAGAGCCACCACCACCATGAACTACCTAAACTAATCAAGCTTCACCAAATTTGGTTTTTCGTTAAAGTTATCATGTCATATGTCATTTTTGTAAACACCACTATAACATTTAAGAGTCATGTATATAGTAGTCAGTGTCATGTAAATCTACCTCCCAATTTTGTAAGGAACTTTATCCTCATTTTGTTTTAACTCAAGGATGATTTTTTAGTTAGTTGTGTGAGTATGATAAATCGATGTTTTACCAACCATGATATCAAGCATTCGATATCAAATCTATAATGTTGAATCCCCAATATCAAGGCATAAGCTACAATGTTGGATATCCGATATCACAAATGTATGTAGGCCTATAAATATGACACTTAGGAACATGATCCTCAAACAAGTTTTCATTCCAACCTAGTGAGATTTTTTTAGTTTGTTCTCTTGATTTTAGTACTTAGCACTTAGTATTGTATGCCCACAGTGTGATGTTAAGTGATTGAACGAAGTCTTCATTTGAGTGGAATGTACTTGGACACATTTCATGATCAAAAAAAAAATCGAGATTACTTTGCATCATTGTAGCATCACTTAGATTTCTTACTATTTACTTAAAAAATAAAGTTTGTTATTTTTACTTAGCTTAGTAATTACTATTTTCCTAGTTATTGTTTACTTTTCTATGAACATTATTTTTATTGTTATTAAGCGAAATGGATACAACTAATTCTAAGCATTAAGTGTGATTGTTTGGTAACCCAGTAGTATTATTGCTTGGTTCACCTAGTAGTGGAATGCTTGGTAATCCAATTAATGATTGCATAAGTCCAAGATGTGTGTGGAGAATCAAGAATGGATGTCCCTCACAAAGGCTAGACTAGATTTAGTTATCGTTTACTTAGAGTTAGAAATAATTACCATTCTTTATGCTTACTAGGCATAATATGGCCAATACAACATCAGTTATTATACACCTCATTGTGAGTTAGACCATACACATAGATTTTACTAGCTCATGTAGGAAGACAATGATCATGAACTTAAACCAATTACTAAGCATAATCACATTGACTTGTTTATGGAATTTGACCAGGCTATGCATGAACATTAATATCTCATATGGTTTGGTGTTAGATTACCCCACTGCTCATCATAGGGTGATGTCTCAAAAGGAAAGAAAGAAAAAGTTTGGGTGATTAATGATGAAGAATAATTATCTTGAAGGATGGGCCACTTTAGAGAAGGGAAAGAGTCCTAGATTTGGAAAGAATATTAAAATGTTTGACCCTTGTAAGATTATGTTGTTAAGAAAAAGTTCTAGATCACTACTCATCCTAGTGTTAGACTACCACTAGGCATTGGAAAGGCTCCCCCAAAGTATGTTATTATTCATTCCTTATACACAAAGGATTAACTTACACCTTCGTATCACTATGAGATTAGAGGAAAAAGTTTGCATGTGGAGCTTTAGATGGCAAGTTTAGTTTCACTTATATGGAAAATAATTAAATCTTCCTTGACTTAGGATGTGTGAGATTCTCTAAATCTCAAATAATGCTAAGTTAAGTTCAACTTTAGTGATATATAGCTAATACCCTATCCATTAGATCTTCTTTACTAAATTCATTCACATGGACTTTGAATTGTTCAATACCCTCACTTTCCTTTCCCTTCTTCATGTTTGGGGAGTTTGAAATAATAACAAACTTAATCTTCACAAATATATTTATATAAATGATGACATAAAGCTTTAAGGACATCACTTATTTCAAACAAGAAAGAGTAGAGAAGAGTATGCCTTGCTGGTAGTTCAAAAGTTACACCCTTTTAGAATTGGTGGTCAAATGAAGCATACATATCTATTATGGTTTTTTGATAAATTAATCATCATACTCTTATAATTGTAAAGGTATGTAGGCAACTAGAGCTAAGGCTTATAATATGAACATCTCTCATGCTCTTCAAAGAAAGGGTTGGGGCTAGTATGTATAGTTTCATAAATGGATCCTAATAAGCTTGATTATGAATTTACCTTGATGTATGTTTAAGATTTTTGCAATATTTTTTTGGGTTGGTATTGTAGAATAATCACTTATATGATTATTCTTGGCATGATTATTAGGCTACTATCACTTTTACTAGTTTTTCTTGACATTACCTTTGATGTCTTTGTAAATTAGTATGGTTGTTAAGGCATAGTCCATTCTTGAACCCTTGTTTGACATGTTTTTTTGGACTTGAGTAATGTCATGTGATACTCATCATGGAAATGCCATTACACTTCACATTTTAAAATTAAAAGGTAAGAACTATTAAGAGTATTTTTCTTATTTTTTTTTAATAATAAAATGATTAAAATGCTAGATTGTCTCATTCTTCTTACTTTTTTTTTTCAATTATTATTTAGTTTTGTATTTTTGTTCAATAGATTTTTACCAAACTCCCAATTATTAAATTTAAATGTTAAGTTTTCATTAATTATTCAATTTCATCCTATCCTTATTCCATCTCTATTAAGAGCTTAATTTTTACCATCTTTGTTAGAAGTTTTTGAATATTCATTCCTTTGATGCCTTTGTCAAGCTACCATTTTGTTTATGTTTGTTGACATGTCCTAAGCATATTTTTTTGTTATTGTTTCTCATGTAATAGATTTATGTTTGCTCTATCCAAGAACTTTTGTTTGACATGCTTGATTGTCACATCCTTTTTTTCTAATGCTTTTGTAATCTTTATTCGTCATGATTTTTCTTCCCATCTATTAATATAATCAACCTAACTTTTCCTTTAAGAAAAGATCTTCATCTTTATCTACATGTAATTTTATCATATTATCCTTAATCATGGACTTTAATGTCTTTCTTGGAAGACCTTTTAGTGGGTTTTTAAAATGGTTATGTGGCAAACCTTTTAAAGTTGTTTATATTATAATCTTCTTTAAGTATAACCAAATCATTTGAGACATCATTCTTATAACTTATTTACAATAAAAGTTAGTTCAAGTATTCCTATAATATTTATATTATATAATTTATCACTATTTGTAACATTGAACATTATTAAAATATGCTTATTAATTAAGGTACAATCATTAGTTTTTTAATATACATATATGGAGTTTAGAAATGTTACAATGACCCATGAAAGCACACAACTACTTACAAGCCATGAACATGATGATCATAAAAATCATACAATATAATGGAATAACAAGAGAGGTGATTGTATGTCAATAAGAGGAGGAGAAGATAGTTCCTAAGACAAAATAAGATCTATAGTACTAAGTCATAAATATGACAAGAAGAAGAAGAAGAAAGGATACCCATAGGAAAAGCTTCTAAAGAAAAATTCCTAACCCTTTCAAATGATACTTAAGAAAAACTATTAGTCCTAGTTCATAAGGGTTGATAAAATGATGACCTTCATAACCTAATCCTAATTAAACTGTCTTAGAACTGTAAGTCCTAGATATACCCAACTTCCAAAAAGAAGTTTGGAGCATCAAGGACTGAAGATTAAAGAAAAGTAAGCATAGTAAGTCCATATGTCAAAAGGAAAAGATGAAAAATTTACAAAGATAAGTACATAAGAAGATGATAGTTGAAAATAGTTATCATAACCTAGTTGTGCATTACTTAAGGAGCTTAACATGGCCTAGCCCATGTATGACTAAGTAAAAGAAAATTTCCAACAACACTATAAATGTGTTAGAGAACCCATGATGAGGAGATATCCTAGAACAATGCAAATTTTTTAGCATTATGAGAGGAAGAATCACACCACCAAAAGATGAGAAGAGCCCATGAACATAACCTGGCATTATAAAAAATCATCATCATTATCATCTTAGCATTGTTCCAATAAAATGAGGCTGGTGTTATGAGTCCTCTTTTTCCATTTAGCTCTATCAAGAGCTAGATATTTGTTTATTTGCAATTACTTTAGGTCATCTTCAATTTTTGTTTTCCACATATTTTTGGATATTCCTTTCAATAGCTTTCCTGAAACAATGATGTAGTAGCCTTTTTTTATATGCTCATTTTCTAATCTTCTTTTCACATGTCAAACCATCTAAGATGCCATTCCTAGACTACAAAAAGCCCAAATACAATAATAAAATAATTACAACGATGAAGAAGAGCTAAGACTAGCAATGGCTGTACTCTATTCATAATAGTGATGAGCATCAAGGTACCCCTGCACCTAACCATATGAATCACAAACATTCAAGTGAGATCTGGTCAAATTCCACAGACCTTAAGTTCTTAACTACCCTAGTTATAAGATGTGAATTCTAATCGAAATGATCATTATCTTCTCAGTTTAGCTCATGAAGTAAAAGTATATGGTGAAGTGCAATTGAGGTATATGATTATTATCATTTTCTATTTTATAAATTTAATTACCTAGAATAAGAATGGAAGGTAGAGGAATGTAATATCTAATTAACCTATTGCCTAGCTAGCTTAACACAAGTACACATTCCCACTCCTTGGACACATCTTGAATGCATGTAGTGCTAATGGGTTACCAAATTTTAAGCATTTCTAGGTTACCAACTGCTACACATATGCTCAAAGTGGTCATGATTGTGTTCATTAAAAATTGAGAATTAATTACTTAATGAAAATGCATTAAATTAAAGTGCATGAATAATAAATTCATTAAAAGAAACATTAATCTATTCTTAGTGTTAAAAGGATTATCAAAAGGGAAAATCTTTATTCCCATCATACTGTTGTGCTCAGGTACATCAGTGCTCGAATAAAGGTCCATACATACTCAAACTCTTACTATGGGCACTCAGAAAATATTCTAACTCTAGAGAAAAAAAACTGCAAGAGCTTTGCTATGCTATCACAAAAACTATATGAAAATCGTAAGCCCAAGTGCTATATTTATAGGTTAGCATATACCTTGTGATATCAGATATTCAACATTGCATCTTGGGCTCTAATATCAAGTATTTGATATTAAGTCTTTGATATCAGATAGCCTCAATATCAAATACTTGATATCAGATCCAATCAAAACATGATTCATCATACCCCCATGACTGAATGAAAACTCGTCCTCAAGTGAAGAAGAGGAGGAACAAGTTCCTTATAAAATATTGGGAACGTATGGGATTATTAACTGTCATATAAACTGACTTAGATAGAATAAACTGACTCTAAGTGCCCAAGTGTACGGATTACAATCTTTTACAAAATTGGATGTTCATGATAAGAGAAGTGAACACCCTATACAAAACTAACATCCAACTTCTCTTGGCATTTGAAGAGCGAAAGAGAAAATCCAATGATCATGAATGATCCTTGTCATAAGGTGTTGGTGCTCATCCTTTGTTGAAGATAGTCCTATTTCCAGTCCATGCTTTCCACTGTAATCACAAAAAAATCATGAATTAGTGTGCAATGAGTAACATATAGCTTTGAAGTATCTCATCTCATCGATGGTTACACTTGGCAAGGTTGTGATTATGGTGGATTGATTTTATTAGTAGTGTTAGTGGGAAGATTAACAAATAGGGTAACATGAATAAGTGGTCCATTAAATTTAAAAAAGTTCAACACAAGAAAATACATAAAGAGGATGTAAGAACTTATAACAATAAAAAGGAAAGTTCACTAAAAAATGTTGTGAAGATGTACATAATTTGATGTCATTGATGAGGAATGCAAAAAGATTTGATTATGAGAATGTCTAAGGATAAAGAACTCAACTAACCTAACCAAAAGATATGCAAGTGGGTCCTCCCGAAAGCAAGCATAGGCCTTTTATTATCCTTGCATAACTTCAAACCAAGGAGTTTATTAGCTTCATAGATGATCAATGGTTATGAAAGGTTAAGTACAAAAACCTAAAATAAACTACCTAAGAATTTTAGCACATCAAACCAGGACATCGAATAATAACATGAAACCAATAGTGAGTTGAAACATGAAAAGCATGGGTGAGAATGAGAGAGAGTGGAATGGAGTTCCTAATTAAGGTTACATGAAGTTCTTTGTGAATTTTGTGGTTAAATGACTTGATAAAATCTATCCTTAGTCTAGAAAAAAATCAACCATGTTCAGTGACATCACGTCATCATTTTAAGACCAATCTACCCCCCTGAGACACAAGAGTGCTTCAACAGGACAACCACCATTCCTTATTAGAGAGGAAAAGAGAAGTAAGAAGTGAGGAAGGGCCTTAATTAGAGGGGACCTTTAGGCATGGGTAACATGTCTGATGGGACACGATATCGCATCCCACGCGATATCGCGTCGTCCCCCACGATATCGCGTCCTCCCCTGCGATATCGCGGTGCGTCGCAAAATCTATAAATAAGAGGCAGCTCTCCCTTGTTTCTCATCCTAGGCTTAGATCGTAGTGAAAATTTGGTAGATTGATCACTCCAAAGATAGAATATTTTCCATGTGCCCGCAATAGGAACTCCAAAGTGAACAAATATTTATTCGAGTAGACATTGTACCTAAACACAAGTTTGTGTACAACAATAAAGATGAACTTCCTGGATAACCTTTCAGTGCATGGAATAGGCTAATTAGGAATTTTATTTATTTTTATTTACTGCTTTCCATTTACATGCTTTATTAGTTATTAATCTCTCTCAACCCTTCTCTCCTAGTTAAGTGCCTCAGTACAATCGCTTCGAGCACGTGCGTTACGCGTGGTGATCCTAGCAACGATTACTGTTTAGTAGCCATGGTTGCATCAGTTTAGGGTGTGTATGGTAAGTGGGAATGGATACTGACACTAGGTTAATTTAGACTTAGTTAGTTAGTTAGTTAAAATTATGAATTAGCTTCTTCAACCCTTCACCTCAATAGCATAGGAGATAAAACCAGAAAAGAAATAAAAATCATATACCTCAAACTTACTTAACCATACACCATGACAACTACAAGTAAGTCTGGGAAGACAACGAATGATTAACCTTAAGTGTTACATGAGGCATGTAGGTACTTAGTCTACAAATTTCGACCAGATCATGCGTATTATGCTCGTATTCATATGGTTGAGTGTAGGGGTACCTCACCACTCATCATTGGCGCCGTTGCTGGGGACTAAGTGTTTGTGCGCTAAGTAGAACATAAGAAATTACTCACATCATTGGAAGCTTAAAAAAACCTTAGGGTTAATCAAAAAAAATTTTATAATGGTAAAATCAGCACATTGATAAGACATCATGTCTTCTTCTTCTTCTCACAAGAGCACATCACCTAGGGATCATACAAAGAACAGTCGGCAATCAAAAACACATAACCTAAATCAGCCGGTTCCTCAACAATATAGGATGGAATATACTCATCCCGATGATTATATTTCCAATTTTACTTTTATCTTTCATCAAGATGAATAGATGCGCTGAAGAGACTTGCAAGGTAACATAGTATTACCTCTAGATCATGCAATCCCCAACATGCTCCTCCGTGCGTTGGCACAAATCGGCATGAAAAAATTATATGTTGAATACGTTGTAGTAGATTTTGATGTAAGGGATTATCATCCCATAGCTTTACAATGTATGAGGGACTCAAGGCAGGAGAGCCAACATGCACTGTTGAAGGGCAAAGAGGTCCTGTACGTCCTAAGTGAGATAAGAGATGGTGAACCACTTATAACGGGTTCTCTATCAAAAGATGTTCCCCCTCTTAATGATGGTGAGGAGGTGGGGTATCAGAACCTATGCTCCACGATACACAACCTTGGTTCTAATTCCCGTGAATGCCAACTGTTCACTAAGGGAACAACAACACATGACAAGGATGGGCACTTAGATCATCAACACGATCGGGGCCGAAGCCACAAAAGAGAAGGCAAGAAACATCATCATGGCGATGGTTCTTCTTCTTCTTCCCCTTCTTCACATCATTCACCCTCTCCTTCCACATCAGGACACAATAATAGAAAGCATAACGGAGAGGATAAATGTAAGAAAAATGAGAGACCTCGACAAGAGAGTCTAGAGAGAGGATGAAGGCAATCTAGAGAATCTAGGCATGAACAAAGGGAAAGTAGGGAACAATGGAGACATCATAGACATCATGAAAGAGATAATCATGCAAAACCCCTACTTGCCACCCGAAGCATGCTAAATATAACGGAGGTAGTGAGAATCCCAACAAGGTATTTAAAAGATAGCCAGATGAAGCGCTTAGACATGAACAATATCCCACACTTTGAAGGGGGATATAACACAGATCCGCAAAATCATTTATAGGCATTCCACGATGCCTGTGCCTTGAAAAACATAGAAAAAAAGTGGTAAAAACTAAAGTTGTTTCCTAGGACACTCATCAAGGAAGCAGAGAGTTAGTACCGATCCTTAGAACTAGAAACCATCAGGAGGAGGAGTACGATGTTAGAACTCTTCAACGATAAGTATCAGACGTACTCCAGAGTGTCTAATTTGCGTAAGAAGATCCAAGGATGGAAGCAAGGTACTCATGAACCCTTGGATGCTGCCATGGGCCGCTACTACGCATTGCTACATTGTTGCCCGAGCCATGGTTATGCTCAATAGGATTAACTTCGCCATCTCGTAGATGGGCTAAGGTATGAAACTTGGAGAACCCTTCAGACTTATGCCCAAGGGAGACTATCAGAACTTAGATCCCATGAGATTCATCATCTGCTGGAACAAGTAGCCAAAGAAGAATGGGAGCTATGAAAAATGGAAAGTGTGGAAGAATATAACCGTGATCCATCTCTTCGAAACAAGGGAGTGAGATTTTGCAATAAAGAGGATGAGTCACCACTCGAAGAGTTGGTGAACAGAAAAACCTTGCCACTTCAGAAGCTAACAATGGAAGTAGTGGCTAAGGTAGATTAGATATAGGAATCCTTGGATAGTAGACTTGAACTTGCCCTAAAAATCGTAGAGGAGTCCAAGGAGGAACGAGGTAGTGACAAAGATAAGAAAAAGTAGAGAGATTCAGGCCCTGAACATGACAAGGGTAAGGGGAAAATAACTATCTCTAATGAGGTTTTGAATTTAGACACAGACAATGACGGTGGATGTGAGATCTGCTACTATGACCATCCTAAGGGATGTTGTCTAATCATCTCACATCTACAAGAGTCTGGGGTGTATGCACTCAACCCGAGACTCAACAAATAGCAGACACCCCAGAGATTACCCTATCCTCAAGGTAACCCAAGATAGTTCCACCAACCATTAACGTATTATCCAAGTGGAACTCCACCACAACCCATCGGGCAACATCTGTAGTGGCAACATCCATAGTCATGGAGGATGCCACCACCTAGGCAATAATACCCTTACCGAAAGCCGATTCCTCCAAGTGACCCTATGGGTTACACAACTCCACAACGTCACTACCCAGTTTGGGAATATTACTAGACTTCCCCTCCGAGAAGGGACACTCCACATGTATACCATCCTCCAAATCCATCCACACCTCTCACGCTTGTAACTCCACCACCAACTGCTCCAATAATGCCAAGGGTATTTCCCACTCAACCGCAACAACCTAATGTCAAGAGGGCTTCCAATCCTCAATTCTTAGTTGGTCCTAACATTTTTACACCAAAACAAGCTTTCTTCAGAGCCAACAATCCAACTAAGCCCTCACCCTCACGAGCGGTTGAACATTTAAACACCGTCGTACCAAATAAGGTTTCAGGAACCCCTTCAAACAAAAAGACACGCCGAATTCGTACGGTTGTTTTAACACATACCGTTACTGACTAGATTAAAGTAGGCCACCTTCCCAAGAAATTATCTGATCCTAGGGTTCTCCTAGTTTATCTCCAAGTCACTAGGAATGAACCCCATAAGGCTCTTCTCGACTCAGGCTTCGAAGTCAACTTAATCTTACAACAATTGTATAAAACCTAGAACCTGTCTCCACTCAAGAAGAATAATATTCGCTTAGAGTTGGCTGACCAGTCCATCACCATTCCTTTGGGACAAGTTGAGGACATTGTTACCATCATGGGTGGTTGTTCATACCCAGCTGATTTCATGGTGATCCAAATAAATAATGACAAAGGGGATTTTCCAATCATAATGGGAAGGGCATGGCTGTGTACAATCGATGCACATCTAGGAATCTACAATCTTTCCCTAGAAATATCCAAGAAAAATACTTTTGGCAAGATTGAGAGGAAGAGAGTTCCATGCATCGCATATAGTGACATAGGGTGTCATTGCATGCAAAAATCATGGGTGATGCGAAGTTTAACATTGCCTGCATGTAATTGGTGTGCACAGGATATTGACATAACAAAGTGCCTATATGCAGCAGCCACATGAAAGGAAAACACCCAGTGGCTAATGGATGATCAAGAGAGAAACTCGATAACATGCATGGAACTAACTAAGGGGATAACTAGTGCTTACATTGAAAGCACAGACATACCAGAGCAAGTCTGTTGCCAACTTCCAACCCTTAACACCAAAAACATTAATTGGGGGAAGTTGGAGATTCCTAAGGAATTTAGACAAGAGCCCCTAGACTTAAAACCATTGCCCACCAGTTTGGAATACATGACCCTTGAAAATGGAAAACCAATAATTGTCAATGCAAAACTTCTCCCCAGGCAAAAAGAAAGCCTATTAAAGGTCATCAATAAATGGTCAAAGGCCTTTACCTGGCCATACCCCTGAGATAACTAGAATAGACCCTAGGATATGCCAGCATAAGATTTACACGGACCCCTCCATGAAGCCTCGAAAGCAACCATAGAGACAATTGAACCCAAAATTGAAACAAGTAGTGAAAGAAGAGATAGAATAGCTCCTCAAGGCCAAGTTCATATATCCCATTACTAATAGTGAATGGGTTAGTCCTCTAGTAATCATGCCTAAGAAAGGAGGTAAATGGAGGGTATGTATAGATTTTAGGCTACTGAACATGGCAACATTCAAGGATCATTTCCTGTTACCATTCGTCGACCAATTCTTGGACACTATAGCAGAGCATCGCTATTATAGCTTTCTGGATGGGTATAGTGGATATAATCAAATACAAATAGCACTAGAATATCAAGCCAAAACAACATTCACCAGTCCCTGGGGAACGTTCACATATAAGCAAATGCCCTTTGGCTTGTGCAATGCCCCCGCCACATTCCAACATTTAGTCCTAACCATATTTCAACAACAAATAGGAAATGGGGTAGAAGTCTTTATGGACAACTTCTCCACTTATGGGACAAGCTTCGATTAGGCCCTAGACTAGTTAGAGAAAGTACTGAAATGATGTGTTGAAACCAATCTAAAGCTCAACTGGCAAAAAAGCCATTTGATGGTTCAAGAGGGTATAGTACTAGGGCATAACGTCTCACAATCAGGAATAGAGGTAGACTCAAAAAAAGTAAAGGTTATCCTCTTTGGCAGTAGATGAGACGAGATATCACATAGGCTAGGATATCACATGGGATGCGATATCACGACGGCTATGATATCTCATTGTCCCCTACGATATCGCGTACATGATATCACGAGGCGCCATCATATGTATAAATAAGAGGTGGCTCTCCCTTGTTTCATAATCCTAGGCTAGACAGTAGGGAAACTCTAGCAAATTGATCACTCTAGAGATAGAATATTTTCCATGTGCCCGCAGTAGGATTCCTAAAGTGAACGGATCTTTATTTGAGCAAGATTGTACCTGAACACAAGTTGTGTATGACAATAAAAATGAACTTCCTAGATAAACCTTGTAGTGCATGGAATAGGATTTTATTTAATGTTTTTATTGCTTTCTCTCTTACCCTTATCTCCTAGAATGCTGAATGAGTATGACCTGATTACGAGCATTTAAGGATGTGTATGGATTATCAAGGAATCGGTTGCTCATCGCACTTAGGCTAGGTTAGCTTTCTCAACCCTTTCCTACTAGTTAAGTGCCTCAGTATGACCCCTTCGAGCACGTGCATTACGCATGGTAATCCTAGCAATGATTAGCGTTTGGTAGCCATGGTTGCATCAGTTCAGGGTGTGTACGGTAAGTGGGAACAGATGCTGACGCTAGGTAATTTAGACTTAGTCATTAGTTAGAGTTAGCAATTAGTTTCTCAACCCTTCAACTCAATAGCATAGGAGAAAAACATAAAAACATATAAAAATCATATACCTCGGACTTACTTAATCATACACTGTGAAAACTACAAGTAAGTCTGGGAAGACAACGAATGATTAACCCTAAGTGTTCCATGGGGCGTGTAGGCACTTAGTCTGTGGAGTTCGACTGGATAGCGCGTGCTACGCTCGTATTCGTATGGTTGAGTGTAGGGGTATCTTGCCACACATCATAGGCACTATTGTTGAGGAATAAGTGTTTATGTGCTAAATAGAACACAGGATATTACTCACATCGTTGGGAGCCTAAACGAAACTTCGGGTTAATTAAATAGAAATTATATAATGGTAAAATTAGCACACCAATAAGACATCATGTCTTCTTCTTCTTCTCACAAGAGCACATCACCTAGGGATCATACAAAGAACAGTTGGCAATAAAAAACATATAACCTAAATCCATCGATTCCTCAACAATATAGGGTGGAATATACTCATCCTGATGAGTATATTCCTAATTATACTTTTATTCTCCATCAAGAAGAACAGATGCGCTGGAGAGATTTGTTTGGTAACATAGTGTTACGTCCAGATCATGTAGTCCCCAACATGCTTCTCCATGCCTTAGCACAGATTGGCATGATAGAATTGTATGCTGAATACGTTGCGGCAGACTTTGACACAAGGGATTATCATCCCATAGATTTACAATGTATGAGGTACTCAAGGCAGGAGAGCCAACATACACTGTCGAAGGGCAAAGAGGTCCCGCACGTCCTTAGCAAAACTAGAGATGGTGAACCACTTACAACGGGTTCTCTATCAAGAGATGTTCCCCCTCTTAATGATGGTTAGGAGGTGGGGTATCAGAACCTACGATCAACGATACATAACCATGGTTATGATTCCCATGAATGCCAACTATTCACAGAGGGAACAACAACAAAAGACAAGGACAGGCACTTAGATCGTCACCATGATCAAGGCCGAAGCCACAGAAGAGAAGGTAGGAAACATCGCCATGACAATGGTTCTCCTTCTTGTTCCCCTTCTTCACATCACTCATCCTCTCCTTCCACCTCTGGGTGCAATCATGAAGAGCATAATGGAGAGGATAAAGCTAAGAAAAATGAGAGACCTTGACGAGAGAGTCGAGAAAGAGGACAAGGGCATGAACGAAGGGAAAGTAGGGAACAACGGAGACATCACAGACTTCATGAAAGAAACGATCATGATGAACCCCTACTTGCCACCTGAAGCATGTTAAACATAATGGAGGCAGTAAGAATTCTAGCAAGGCATTCAAAAGATAGTCACATCAAGTGTTTAGACATGAACAACATTCCACGCTTTGAGGGGGGATACAATGCTAATCTGCAACCTCATTTATAGGCATTCCATGATGCTTGCACCTTGCAAAATATAGAGAATGAGTGGAAGAAACTTAAGTTGTTTCCTAGGACACTCATTAGGGAAGTAGGGAGTTGGAACTGGTCCTTAGAGTCGAAAACCATCAGGAGGTGGAGTACGATGCTAGAACTCTTCAACGATAAGTATCAAATGTACTCTAGAGTGTCCAATTTGCATAAGTAGATCCAAGGATGGAAGCAAGGAAATCACAAACCCTTGGATGCTACCATGGGCTGCTACTATGCATTGTTACATCATTTCCTAGGCCATGGTTACACACAGTGGGATCAACTCTGCCACATCGTAGATGGGCTAAGGTATGAAACTAGGAGAACCCTTGGTACTTATGCCCAAGGGCGATTATCAGAACTTAGATCCCATGAGGTACATCATTTTTTGGAACAAGTAGCAAAAGAAGAAGATGAGCTATAAAAAAGGGAAAGTGCAGAAGAATGCAACCATGATCCCTCTCTTCTAAAGAAGGGAGTGAAATTTTGCGATGAAGAGGAAGAGTCACCAATCGAAGAGTTGGTGAACAGAGAGACCTTGCCATTTCAAAAACTCACAACAGAAATAGTAGCTAAGGTAGATGATGTATGGAGTTCCTTAGACTTTAGAATTGAAATTGTCCTAAAAATTGTAGAAGAGTCTAAGGAGGAACGAGGTAGTGACAAAGATAAGAAAAAGCAGAGAGATTTAGGCCCTGCACATAACAAGGATAAGGAAAAAATTACTAACTCCGATGTGGCTGTGGATTTAGACATAGATGATGATGGTGGATGTGAGATTTGCCACTATGACCATCCTAAGGGATGTTGTCCAATCATCTCATATCTACAAGAGTCTGGGGTGTATGCACTTAACCCAAGACTCAACCAATGGCAGACACCCCAGAGGTTACCTTATCCTCAAGGTAATCCAAGGCAGTTCCCCAAACCGTTAACATATTATCCAAGTGGAACTCCATCACAACCCATCAGGTAGCATCAGCAGTGGCAATACCCACAGTCATGGGGGATGCCACCACCGAATGCTAATCATTGCTAGGATTACCACGTGTAACGCATGTGCTTGAAGCAGTCGTACTGAGGCACTTAACTAGGAGGAAAGGGTTGAGAAAGATAATCTAGCCTAAGTGCGATGAGCAACTAATTCCTTGATCATCTGTACACATCCTTAAATGCTTGTAATCAAGTCATACTCATTCTGCATTCTAGGAGATAAGGGTGAAAGAGAAAGAAATAAACAACATTAAATAAAATCCTATTCCATGCACTGTAAGGTTTATCCAGGAAGTTCATCTTTATTTCCATACACAACTTGTGTTTAAGTATAATGTTGCTCGAATAAAGATCCGTTGGCTTTAGGACTTCTACTACGGGCACATGGAATATATTCTATCTCTGGAGTGATCAATTTGCCAGAGTTTCCATACTTTCTAGCCTAGGATTATGAAACAAGGGAGAGCCACCTCTTATTTATACACTACGATATCACATACGTGATATCGCAGGGGACGACATGATATCGTGTACGCGATATTGCGGCCTATGCGATATCATGTCTCATCACCGGTGTAATAAATAATCAACCCACGGGAACAAATTGGTATAGTAGCATTCTTACTTATCTCCTTTCCCAACAAATACCTCAGGGGTTGGATTTTAGGAAGAAACAACGGTTCCTTCATAAAACCAAGTACTTCATGGAAATCAAGGGACAACTCTATAAAGTCTATCCTGATGGCTTGGTTTGATGGTGTGTACCTGATGAGGATCAATTAAGGGTTCTCTAGGATGCTCTTGAGGGTCCCTGTGGGGGCCACTATGCAAGGAGATGAATGGCCATTAAGATCCTACTTGTAGGATACTACTAGCCAACACTATTTCGAGATACCCATCAGTTTGTTCAATCCTATGAGTGCTGTCAACGGGATGGTGGAATGACTACTAGAATGGAAGGTCCACAACAATGGATTCAACCCTTAGAATCCTTTGATATTTGGGGAATAGATTTTATGGGGTCTATTACACCGATGTCCAATAGGAAGGATTATATTATTGTTGCTATTGACTATTTGACCAAATGGGCTGAAGCAGCTATTGTAAAGGATTGTACATCATCTATAGCTACATGATTTGTATAATAGCAAATCATAAATAGGTTTGGTGTGCCGCATGCATTCATCTCTGACAATGGAACACATTTTATAGGTGAAACCTTTCGCAAGTTGATGCAATGCTTAGGGGTTGAGCATAAATTGATCACACCTTATCACCCACAAGCTAATGGCCAAGAAGAGGTCACCAACTAGGAGATTACGAGAATATTAACAAGAACAATTAGCAAATTTAGGCGAGATTGGAGCACGAAACTGAACAACACTCTCTGGGTGTACCACTCCACTTGGAAACTCCCTACAAGCTACTCTCCTTATGAGTTGGTGTATGGAAATCTCCCAAAACTTCCAATTCAAATGGAGCTTTGTACACTCTCCATGGCATGTGACCTCCACCTTGACCTCAATCTAGCACAAAAACAACAATTGGCATCTCTAAATGTGCTAGATGAAAATTGATTGGTTGCCCTATCATCAAACAAGATACATAAGGCATACAACAAACAATGTCATGACTCAAAAATTTGGAAGGTCAAATACTAACCTGGAGACAAGGTCCTTTACTGGAATCCTGCACATGTACCACAATGTACTAAATTTCAAACATTGTGAGAGGGACCCTACATTATCCATATGACCTTCCCCTCGAGAGCCATGACAATCTACAAGCCTGAGACCCATAACAATATATTACTGTTCAATGTGCAATAAACGAAACCTTTCCATGAACCAAGAACAACCAGTGCAACTCACACCTCTAGTAGTAGGCAATCACACTCCTTATTTCGGATCTCTCCCTTTCCACTTAGTCATGGGGGAGATGGCCACCTATGCTAATCATTTGGGGCCCTCAATTCCTTTTATGTTTTTTTACAAGTTTTTATTTTACATATTTTTGTTTTACACATTTTTGTTTTACAACATCGTTATACTTTTTCATTTGTGTGTGTGTGTGTGTGTGTGTGTGATCCACCTTGTAAGTTTGTCATTCAATAAGTGTTCGGAATGATGGTATGAACTGTTTTCCTATTGATTGCAAATGTTTGATTTTTACCTGTAAGTCATGATGTTGATACTAAGGTATGTTTCTTTTGACATAGCAGGCAATGAATTCACTTCATCCATTCATCCACACTTTCTTTGGCCTCTCTCGGCTTGGAAATATATAGTCCTTTCTAATAAGAACTTTAAGAAATCGGTGACTGGGCATTTCTCTAACTAAGGAAGGACTCAAAGATTGAAAAGGGTGTGACTTCAAGGGAACTCAAGGATTGAAAAGGGTTCCTGGATGTTTTCTTCTTGAGTTTTCTTACCATTTCGACATTACCAAATCATTGGGAAGCTGAGAAAATAAAAATAACAAAGTCTTTGCATGGTGTGGTTCTCATGCATAAACACATAAAACACAAAAAAGAAGTGAGAATTCAAAGCACACCCCTTAGATGAAATAATCATTTGGGCTACCAGCACTAGTTATGGAACTCGAAATAAAAATGTTCCCTCTAACTAAGGCCCTCATCGCTTCCCATTCTCTCCTCTATTTCGTCAGAATGGTGGTGAATCTTGGGGAAGGTATTCTTGTTACTTCAAGGGGATGGTTTGGCCAAATGTATTAATGCAAAGTCACTAGAAGTGGTTTGTTTGAGGTCGGAGTTGGAATGAGATTTTCCGAGTTATATTAATCATGCAACATAGAAGGGGCTGTACACCACCTTATTCTTGGGATTCCATTCCATTCTCTTCTCTCCATCCTTCTTTCCATTGTTCACCTCTTTGCCGGTTGTATCATTAGTGTATATATTTTGGTTGATGCATTGCTTTCCTTTTGGTAAATTCTTACGGTTAAGACTTTAACTCTTGTTCCACATGACATTCCCAAAGCCTATGGACTCTTTGAATGTGGGTTTGTCAGGGCATTAAGGGAATGAGCCTACTTTGGGGAGTACCCACTGACATTCCTCTTTGGTGCACCAGTTAAATTCTTTCCCCTAACATTTTTTCAATCTATTTTATTTTGTTCATTTCCATCTTGACATCCATTTCATCGACATTTTAGTTGTCTCTTTTTCTCCATCTTCCTTATTCCTTTTTCTTTCTCCATTCTATCGCTACCGGAGGTTCACGATTAGTCATGGGGTTATAGGGTGAAATTTTTTCAATTTTCTCCTAATCCCTACACCTTCGGTAGTCACCAATATCATATCTCCAAATCCTCAATCAGCCATACCACAACCTAGCCACACCGAACCAAGGTATCAACTACATTGAAATTCATTTACCCTTGCTAATATAAGATTATGTTGTGTGTGCAGATGGCAATCATACAACAATGGATTGGATCTTGCAGGAATACATGGAATGGAGCAGCGCTGAAGTAGCTATGCAAGGAGCAAGATCGATGATGCACTTATGGATGGACAAAAAAGGTGCAATCTTGGCATTGGTAGTAGCAAGACTTCTTCTCTCTTCTCTCTTCTCTCTCAGCTGCCAACTAAGGCCTGATGTCAAATGTAATAAGGTGTTCACTCTTGTTGTCATGAACACCAGTTTTGTCTTGGAATGATGATCTATTCACATGTCATCCCATTAGTTTCATTGAGTCAATAATCCCATACCTTCCCAATATTTTGTAAGGAACTTGAGGAAGAGTTTTCATTTAGTCATGGGGGTATGATGGGACTCGATATCACATCCGCCGTGATATCGCATTGTCCCCCGTGATATCACGGTGCACTGAAAAATCTATAAATAAGAGGTGGCTCTCCCTTATTTCTCATCTTAGGCTTAGAATGTAGTGAAACTCTAGTAGATTGATCACTCCAGAGATAAAATATTTTCCATGTGCCAGCAGTAGGAACTCCAAAGTGAACGGATCTTTATTCGAGTAGACATTGTACCTGGACACAAGTTTGTGTACAGTAATAAAGATGAACTTCCTAGATAAACCTTACAGTGCATGGAATAGGCCAATTAGGACTTTTATTTATTTTTATTTACTGCTTTCCATTTACATGCTTTATTAGTTATTAATCTCTCTCAACCCTTCTCTCCTAGTTAAGTGCCTCAGTACGAGCTCTTCAAGCATGTGTGTTACGCGTGATGATGCCAACAACGATTAGCATTTGGTAGCCACAGTTGCATCGGTTCAGGGTGTGTATGGTAAGTGGGAATAGATGCTAATGCTAGGTTAATTTAGACTTAGTTAGTTAGTTAGTTAAAATTAGTAATTAGCTTCTTCAACCCTTCACCTCAATAGCATAGGAGATAAAACCAGAAAAGACATAAAAATCATATACCTCAGGCTTACTTAACCATACACTGTCACAACTACAAGTAAGTCTGGGAAGACAACGAATGATTAACGTTAAGTGTTCCATGAGACATGTAGGCACTTAGTCTACGGAGTTCGACCAGATCATGCGTGTTACGCTTGTATTCGTATGGTTGAGTGTAGGGGTACCTCACCACTCATCAATGTCTTTTTAGTTGTATAACTAATGCTTGTAGCTTGTTTATTTTGTCTAAGAGATGTGCTTTGAATTCCCATAATTTTTTTTTGAAATGGGAACCACACCATGCATAGACATAATTAACTTCTTTTTATTAGTAGACATGGAATGGTAAGAAATCCATGGAAACACACATGCACCCAGGCAAGAAGAAAGGCACAAAGAATATTGAATCCCCTTGAAGCCACATCCTATTCAAACCTTTGAATCCTTTCTAAATTCAAAAACTACCAAAGTCACAAAGTCATTATAATTTTATTAATGAAAAAGGGACGTAACATTTTCAGAACAAGGAAAATAATAGAGTTTGTGGAGGGGTGGATGTTATGGACTCACTACCTATTTCATGAAAAAGAAACCATGTCCTAGTTATCAGTAACAAAATTTAAAGTTAGAATCTAGACACTAACAATCAAATACTGAATAGTACATACCATCGTCAAGCAACAAATTACCACTTTGTCTGGCACTTATTAACAAAAAGTTAGAAAACCATAGCAAAATAAAACAAAATATAAAAGAAAGTGTAAAATATTCAAGAAATAGAAAATGTACTAATGATGTTGTCAAACAAAAATTTTGAAAAATTAATAATGTAGAAAACAAAAATGTGTAAAATAAAGAATTCACAAAATAAAAAGTTTTAAAAGTAACAAGGTGTAAAACAAAAAGATGAAAAACTGAGGAGCCACTTATATAGTTAGCATGGATGGTAATCTCCCCCATGACTAAGTTAAAAGAAGGAGATTTGAAATATTGATTTTGTTTGTCCATTCAATTAGGCATTTTTTATATTAGTTGACTTATGCTCATGGAAAGGTTTGACTTGTTATATGTTGACTAGCCATTTCTTGTTTGGGCTCTCAGGTTTGTAGATCATCATGGCCCTGGAAGAAAAAGTTTTATAAATTATATAAGGTCCTTCCCACAATTTCTAGAACTTAGTTCATTGAGGTACATGTGTAGGATTCAAGCGGAGGACCTTATCTCTTGGTTGAAATTTGACTTTCCTAATTTTAAGATCATGATACTCTTTATTGAATGCCTTGTGCAATTCATTAGATGACAGGGCCACCAATCAATTTTTTTCTAGTAAGTTGAGATTCATTAATTTTTCTTTTTGTGCTAGACTCAAATCAAGGTCAAGGTCATAGGCTATTGATGAGATGCGACATGCACTGGGCTGCGATATCGCGTCTTCCCCTGCGATATCGCGTACGCGATATCGCGGTCTGTCGCCATTTCTATAAATAAGATGCGGCACTCCCTTCATTTCCCAATCCTTGCTAGAAGTAGCGAAGCTCTGGCAGATTGATCACTCCAGAGTTAGAATTTTTCCCATGTGCCCACAGTAGGAGTCCTAGAGTGAACGGCTCTTTATTCGAGCAGCTTGTAACCTGAACCCAAGTTGTGTACGGCAATAAAGACGAACTCAATTGGATAAACCTTGTAGTACATGGTTTTATTATTGTTTATTTGCTGCTTTCCTAGTGCGCACAAGTACGACTTGATTACAAGTGTCTACGGACGTGTATAGCTAGTCATGGAATCGGCTGCTTGTCGCAACACATGAGTACGACTTGATTACAAGCATTGGCTGCTTGGTAACCTAGTAGCGTATTCCAGGATTCTGCGCTTGGTAATCCCAGTGGTAGTCCAATGTATACGGCTAGTCAAGGAATTGGCTACTCATTGCTAGGCTAGAGCATGTGATAAGTACGACTTAGTTACGAGCACCCACGGGTGTGTACGGCTAGCTAAGGAATCAGCTGCTTATCACACTTAAGCTAAATAGGTGCCTCAGTACGACCACTTCGAGCACTTGCGTTACATGTGGTGATCCCAGTAATGATTAGCGTTTGGTAAGGCACAGTTGCATAGTTCAGGGTGTGTCCGGTAAGTGGGAACGGATGCTGACGCTAGTTAATTTAGACTTAGGACATTAGTTAGAGTTAGCTTAGTTTCTCAACCCTTTCCTCTGATAGTATAGAAGATAAACCGAAAAATACCAAAAAAATCACATACCTCAGACTTGCTTAACCATACACCGTGACACTTACAAGCAAGCCTAGGAAGACAACGAACGATTAACCCCAAGTGTTTCTTATGGTGTTAAGGCATTTAGTTTGTGGAGTTCGACCAGATCGCGTGTGCACGCTCGTATTCGTATGGTTGAGTGTAGGGGTACCTCGCCACTCATCAGTGGCACCGTTGTCGGGGACTAAGTGTTTTTTTGCCAATTGAACATAAGGGATATCACTCACATCGTTGTGAGCTTTAAACGAACCTTAGGATTAATTAGTTAATTCAGAACATAAATAACGGTAAAAATTAGCACACCATTAGAAATGGGTTCTTCTCATGCAATCAACTCACCTAAGGACAATACAGGAGAAAGTTAGGATCATACGCAGAACCGAAATCAACCATGTACTCAACAATCCAAAGTCACATATACTCATCCCGATGAGTATGTGCCGGATTTTACCTTTGTTTTCCATCAAGATGAGCAACTGCGGTGGAGAGACATGCAAGGTAACATCGTGTTACCCCTAGATCGCTCTGCTCCCAACATGCTTTTCCATGCCTTGGTACGGATTGGCATGCATGAGCTATTCGCAGAATACGTTTTGGATGACCATGACACAAGGGATTATCATCCCACAAATGCCCAACGTATTCGGGACGAAAGGTAGGAGAGCCAACATTCACTATTGAAGGGCAAGGTTCCCCACGTCATTAGTGAAATAAGAGCCGAGGAACCCCTCACGATGGGGTTCTTAGAAAATGATGTTCCTCCTCCTCACTCTAGTAAAGAGGTTAGGCATCAGGGCCTTAGATCAACGATACATATTCCAGGCTCTGATCCCCATGAGCACCAGTTGTTCACGGTAGGAACAACTACTCACACTAATGACGGACTCGTTGATCGTCACAGCGATCGGGGCCGAAGCAGCCGAAGAGAAGGCAAGAAACATCACCATGGTGATGGATCCCCTTCTTCTTCTCCTTCATCTCACCATTCACACTCTCCTTCCACATCTGGGCGCAGCCACCATGAGCATAACGCGGAGAGTAAAGGTAAAAGAGATGAAATGCCTCGACAGGAAGGTCGAGAGGAGTTAGGACAAGAGCAAGGACATAGGGAGAGTAGGGAACCATCACGTAGACATCACAGATGTCATGAAAGAGATGATCATGATGAACCCCTATTCGCAACCCGAAGCATGTTTGATATTAGAGAGGCAGTTAGGATTCCCACAAGGCATTTAAAGGACAGTAGGATCAAGCGTTTGGACATAAATAATATCCCACGTTTTGAAGGGGGATACAACACTGATCCTCAGCATCATTTACAGGCATTCCACGATGCCTGTGCCTTGTAGAACATAGATAATGAGTGGCAGAAACTCAAGTTGTTCCCTAGGACACTCACCAAAGAAGCAGAGAGCTAGTACTGGTCCTTAGAACTGGAAACCATCAGGAGGTGGAGTACGATGCTTGAATTGTTCAACAACAAATATCAAACGTACTCCAGAGTGTCTAACTTGCGTAGCAGATCCAAGGCTGGAAACAAGGAGCTTATGAATCCGTGGATGCTGCCATGGCCTGTTACTACACACTGCTACATCGTTGCCTAGGTCATGGGTACGCTAAATGGGATCAACTTCACCACCTCGTGGATGGGCTACGAAATGAAAGGAGAAGAACTCTTGGGACTTACGCCCAAGGGAGACTTTCCCAATTAAGAGCCCATGAAGTTGAAGTTTTTTTGGAACAAGTAGCGCAAGAAGAGGGTGAGCTACGTAAAAGAGAAAGTGTGGAGGAATACAACCGTGATAGCTCCCTTCGCAAGAAGGGAGTGAAATTCTGTGATGAGGAGGATGAGTCACCACTCGAAGAGTTGATGAACAGGAAAACCGTGCCAATCCAAAAGTTAATAATAGAGGTATCGGCTAAGGTAGAACAAATGTGGGATTCCTTAGACTCACGAATAGAAACAGTCCTGAAAATCGTAGAGGAGTATAAGGGTGAGCAAAGTAGTGACAAAGGAAAAGTCAAGCGGAGAAACTTTAACCCTGCACATAACAAGGGTAAGGGAAAGATCTTTAACTCCGATGAGGCTGAAAATTCTGATTCAAACAATGATGGTGGATGTGAGGTCTGTTACTATGACCATCCTAAGGGATGTTGTCCAATTATCTCACATCTGCAGGAGTCTGGGGTGTATGCATTAGATCCAAGACTTAATCAACGGCAAACACCCCGAAGGCTACCTTATCCGCAAGGTAACCCAAGGCAGTTTCACCAACCCTTGACATATTATCCAAGTGGAACACCTCCGCAGCCCATTGGACAACACCAGCAGTGGCAATACCCACAGTCATGGGGGATGCCACCGCCAACACATCAATACTCTTACCGGCAGGTTGATCCTTATGGATATTATGTGCAGCAGCCAGTTTCTCTAGGTGACGCTATGGGTCACACTACTCCACAACATCACTACCATGCTCGGGAGTACTTCAAAAGGACTCCTTCTCCCCCGGGAGACATCCAACATTCCATCCATCCTCTAACTCCACCCGCACCTCTTCCTCAAGTAGTTCCCATAACACCTCCTGCTCCAACAATGCAAGGGGAACTTCCTCCTCAACCGCAGCAATGTCATGCTGCAAGAGCTATAAATATTCAACCGGGTACTAGTTCTGGCGAAAACTATATAAAAAGAAGACCTTTCTTCAGAACTAAGAGCCCAGACAGGCTCTCGCAACAACAAGCGATTGAGGCCATGTATAGGCCTCTAACTACTAACGCTTCGGAGCATCCTTCAGTCCAAGGGAGTGTAACGCATACGGTTATGTTAACACATATCGTAACTAACTGGATCAAGGTAGGCCACCTTCCCAGGAAACTAACTGATCCTAGGAATCCCTTTATCTATTTGTAGATTGCTGGGAATGCACCACATTGGGCTCTTCTTGACTCAGGTTCCGGAGTCAACTTAATTTCGCGAAAGATGTATCACGCCTGGAACCTGCCCCAACTTAAGAAGAGCAACATCCAATTAGAGCTGGCAGACCACTCCATCACTATTCCCTTGGGATTAGTGGAGGACGTTATTACCACTGTGGGTGGTTGGTCCTACCCAGCGGATTTCCTAGTGATCGATGTTAACAACAACGAAGGGGACTTCCCAATTATAATGGGAAGGGCATGGCTAAGCACAGTAGATGCATGCCTTAGGATCCGCGATCTTTCCTTGGAAATCTCCAAGATAAACATATGTGGAAAGATCGAGAAGAGGATAGTTCCATGCATCACATACAGTGATTCATCGGGTGATGACACGGAGGAAATGTCTCCATGTCACAGGTGTGCCCAGGAAACTCTGCCACAAAGATGCCTGTATGTAGCAACCACACAAGAAGTAGTAGACACCCCGTGGTTGACAGCTTCTCATAAGGGCAAACAAATATGCATGGAACGAACTGAGGAAACTCATGCCAACAACCGTGGCATAGACACGCTGGAACGTGAACGCTGCCAACTTCCACCCCTGAATCTAGGATCATCAATTGGAAGAAGTTGGGCACTTCTTAGAAATTCAAATAGGCACTCAATATTTCGAATCTCTCCCTCACAACTCAGTCATGGGGGAGATGGCCACCTATGCTAACCATATGGGGCCCTTAATTCTTTTTCAGATTTTGTTTTACATGTTTTTGTTTTACAACATTTTTGTTTTACACGTTTTTGTTTCACAAATTTCTTTAACTTTTCTTGTTTTTGTTTTACAACATCGTTATACTTTTTCTATTTTTTGTGTGTATGTGTGTCATCCATCATGTAAGTTCGCCACCCAATAAGTGTTCGGGCCGATGGGATGAACTGTTTTTCATTGATTGTTCATGTTTGGTTTTTATCTTTAAGTTACGTTGTTGATACTAAGGTATGTTCTTTTGATATGGTAGGCAATGAGATCACTTCATCCATCCATCCATCAAGTCTATGGTCTCCCTTGGCTTGGAAATGTACAATTCCTTCTTAATAAGAACTTCAATGAACAGGTGACTGGGCATTTCTCAAACTAAGGAAGGACTCAAGGATTACAAAGGGTGTGACTTCAAGGGAACTTGATGCTTTTGTGTTGGTCTTTCACTTGGGTCCTTGGATGTTTTCTTCTTGGGTTTTCTTGCCATTCGGATGTTACCCAATAATCGGAAGTTGAGATAATAAAAATAAGAAGTCTTTGCATGGTGTGGTCCCCACGCATAAAAACACAAAACACAAAACACAAAAAAAAAAGAAAAAAAAGAAAAAAAAGAGAGAGAAAAAAACAAAAGTGAGGATTCAAAGCACACCCCTTAGACGAAATAAAATTTGGGCTGCAAGCACTGGTTATGGAACCAAAGTGTTCCCTCTAACTAA
>MNCI01027262.1:1734242-1779777 GCA_015680685.1 Gnetum montanum | reverse complement strand
ATTTCCCCTAATAATCCCATACCTACCTGATATCATTGTAAGGAACTCGAGGACGAGTTTTCATTCAGTCATGGGGGTATGATGAGACGCAACATGCACTAGGCCGCGATATCGCGTCTTCCCCTACGATATCGCATACGTGATATCACGGTCCACCGCCATATCTATAAATAAGAGGCAGAACTCCATTCATTTCCCAATCCTGGCTAGAAGTAGCAAAGCTCTGGCAGATTGATCACTCCAGAGTTAGAATTTTTCCCATGTGCCCGCAGTAGGACTCGTAGAGTGAACGGCTCTTTATTCGAGCAGCTTGTAAGCTGAACCCAAGTTGTGTACGGCAATAAAGACGAACTCAATTGGATAAACCTTGCAGTACATGGTTTTATTATTGTTTATTTACTGCTTTCCTAGTGCGCACAAGTACGACTTGATTACGAGCGTCTACGGACATGTACAGCTAGTCAAGGAATCGGCTGCTTGTCGCAACACATGAGTGCGACTTGATTAGGAGCATTGGCTACTTGGTAACCCAGTAGCATATTCCAGGATTCTGCGCTTGGTAATCCCAGTGGTAGTCCAATTTGTACGGCTAGTCAAGGAATCGACTACTCATTGCTAGGCTAGAGCGTGTGATAAGTACGACTTAGTTACGAGCACCCACGGGTGTGTATGGCTAGCTAAGGAATCGGCTGCTTATCACACTTAAGCTAAATAGGTACCTTAGTATGACCACTTCGAGCACTTGCGTTACGTGTGGTGATCCCAGTAACGATTAGCGTCTGGTAAGCCATAGTTGCATAGTTTAGGATGTGTCTGGTAAGTGGAAACGGATGTTGACGCTAGTTAATTTAGACTTAGGACATTAGTTAGAGTTAGCTTAGTTTCTCAACCCTTTCCTCTGATAGCATAGAAGATAAACCGAAAAATACCAAAAAAATCACATACCTCAGACTTGCTTAACCATACCCCGTGACACTTACAAGCAAGCCTGGGAAGACAACGAATGATTAACCCCAAGTGTTTCTTGTGGTGTTAAGGCATTTAGTCTGCGGAGTTCGACCGGATCGCACGTGCACGCTCGTGTTCGTATGGTTGAGTGTAGGGGTACCTCGCCACTCATCAGCTATTGAAAGTGTATAGAGCTCAGATCGAATAAGAAGTGTTGGTAATTTTCTCTACACAAGCTCATAGGGAGAGTAGCCTATAGGAAGTTTCCATGTTAAGCAGTAGGCTCAAAGGGCATCATTGAGTTTTGTGCTCTAGTCCTTCCTATATTTGTTAACAGTTCTTGTTATAATCTTTGTGATTTCCCTATTGGTAACCTCAACTTGAACATTGGCTTGGGGATGGTACAGTGTTATGAGTTTATGTTCAACCTCCAACCGTTGCATGAGCTTCCAAAAAGTAGTACCTATAAAGTGAGTTCCATTATCAAAAATTAATGCATATGGCATACCAAACCTATTTACAACATTTTTTTGTACAAATCAAGCAGTAGTAGAAGATGTACAGTTGGTGACGACTACTGCTTCTATCCATTTCATACAATAGTGAATAGTGACTTGATGTATGCCTTTCTATTTAACATGGGTGTGATGGGATCCACGAAATCAATGACGTAGATGTTAAATGATTCTAGTGGTTGGATCCACTATTGAGATCCCTCCATTCAAGGAGTCATTCCACCATCTCATTTGCAGCATTCACAAGAGTGGACATATTGATAAGCATCCCTGAAAATTGTTGGCCAATAGTACCCTGCCATTAGGATTTTAATGGTCATGCATCTCTAAGCATAGTGGCCCCCACAAGGACCTTTATGAGCATCCTAGAGAATGCACAATTGATCAGCATCAAGGACACACCATCAAACTAGGCCATCATTGCACATCTTGTAAAGGTGTTCATTGATCTCCATGAAGTGTTTCACCTAGTGAAGAAACTATTGTTTCTTCCAGTGATCCAACCCTTGTGGCATCTCTTGAGTGAGAAGATAGGTGATAATGCCATCATAGCATTTAGGTTCATTGAGCAATTGTTTAGGTATAGCCCCAACAAAGAGGAGTTCATCGAGAAATATATCAAATAGTAGGTTCTTCTCCTCTTTGTTGTCCCATCATAATTGAGACAAGTGATCAGTGATCACATTATTAGTTTCCTTTCAATCTACCATCATAAGATCAAATTTCTATAAGATCACCAGCCACTGTACAACACAAGGGCTTACTATTGGCTTGTTCATCAGGATGTGGATGGCACTATGGTCTATGTACACAAACACTTTGTATCCAAGAACATAGTGCCTGAACTTCTTTAGAGAAAATACCACTGCCATAAATTATTTTTCTATAGTGGTGTAGTGCAATTGCACATCCACAATGCTTTGGCTAGTGTAATGGATGGAACATGGACATTTCTTATCATCCATTTGTGTAAGCACAAATCCCAAGGCATAATTTGATGCATTCATCATGACATGAAATGGTTTGGACCAATTGGGTGTTTGTAGAATTGGAGTTTCTACAAGTTCCTCTTTCAGCTATTGGAATGCTTGTTCACATTCTACGGTCTAAACAAATGGAGCATCTTTATTTGTCAGCTCCACCAATGATTTTGTGATCTTAGAGAAATTCTCTATGAATCATTGGTATTAGCTAGTATGTCCAAAGAATGACCAAACATCTTTGATAGTTTCTAGTTGGTGGGTTATTCCTTGGATGACCCTTATTTTCTGAGGTTGACCTCAATTCTTTCTTAAGATATTTGATGGCCTAATACAATGCCTTCATGGACCATAAAGTGACTCTTTTGCTAGTTGAGCATGAGGTTTGTCTTAACACATCATCTCAGTACTTACTCAAGGTAGTCTAAGGCTCTCTCAAATGTAGCTTCATAAGTGAAGAAGTCTTCCATGAAGACTTTTACAGCACTACTAATTTGCTATTGAAAAATGCTTAGGACTAAGCGTTGGAATGTAGTAGGGGCATTGCATAGACCAAATGGCATCTTGTGATATGCAAAAGTCCCCCAGGGACTTGTGAAAGTTGTCTTGGCCTGGTCCTCTAGTGTGATCTAGATTTGGTTATAGCCACTATAACCATCTAGAAAAATGTAGTAGCAATGCCAAGATATTGTGTCTAACACCTGATCAAAAAATGAAAATGGAAAATGGTCTTTAAATGTTGCCATATTTAGCAGCTGAAAATCGATGTAGACCTGCCACTTACCACCTTTCTTCAGCACAATCACAAGTGGACTAATCCACATAATATCCACAATGGGATCAATGAATCCCATCTTGAGGAGTTGTTCAATTTTCTCCTTGATGATCTACTTCAGTTTTGGAATTAACCACGTCTGTGGCTACCTCTTTGGTTTTACAGTCAAGTTGGTGTAGATGCGATGTTGGCATATCCTAGGATCAATCCCTATGAGTTTAAGATATGACCAGCCAAAGGCTGCTAATCATTTTTCAACCACTTTTAATAGCATCATTTTCTATTCCAGAGTAAGATTTACATTAATTATGACTAGCTTCCCATTTTTTAAGAACATATATTCCATGCCAATAGGTATTGTTTTTAGTTCAAGGGGCTCTTGCTTGAAATTTTTAGGAATTTCCAACTCTCCCCAGTAGGTATCATCATGTGCATCATTAGAGAGCTGGTGATCAACTTGCTCTAGTTCATCCATGCTTGTGACATATGCACATGTGAGGCTCTTAGTTGGTTCCATGGAAAGTTTGCTACTCTTAAAATTAGCAATCAACCATTGGGTGCCCTCCTATTTTGTGGCTACTTGCATGCAAAGATGGATGCTTGTTTCACTGCCCAAAGTTTATGCACACAATTACACCCTATATTATTGTATGCGATGCATGGAACTCACTTTTTCTTGAACTTCCTGAATGCATTTTCTTTAGATATTTCTAGGGAAAGATCTTTGATGTCTATTCTTGCATCAATGGTGCTTAGCCATGCCCTTTCCATGATGATTAGGAAGTCCCCTTTGCAGTTCTCCACCTTGATCATTAGGAAATCAGTAGGATAAGACCACCCACAAATAATTGTTACAATGTCTTCTATCAATTCCAATGGAACAATGATGGACTATTCTACCAATTCTAATCGAATATTTCTATTCTTGAGAGGAGGTAGGTTCCATGCAGTATACATCTTATGAGAAATTAGATTGACATTAGAACTTGAGTCAAGAAGAGCTTTGCATGGTTCATTCCTAGAAATCTACAAATAAATAAGAGGTCTTCCAGGATCGGCTAATTTCCTAGGAAGGTTTCTAGGAAAAATCCAATTAGATACGACATGAATAAGCATTACAGTATGGATTTTGGGTGGTGCTTGGCTTGAAGGGGACTCAAAGGAATTTAACACAGAGGCATATGAAGAAATAGGGTTGTCAATCATAGGTGTAGGTGAGGGCTTAGGTAGGTTGTAGGGTCTAAAGAAAGGTCTTTTCTTTGATTACATGTCTAAACAACTTGGTTGATGAACTGGTTGTAGGTTAACTACCCTGGTAGCATTGTATTATTGCAATTGATCTAGTAGTTTACTTTGCATAGATGGAGCAAGTGGTAATTGTGTGGAGGTAGGAGGAAGATGTCCAAGAATAGGAGGAGGATAAGGGTAATAGGTGGTATCCCTCCTTACACATGGAGAATAATATTAGTACTTATCAAGAGGGTAGTAGTGAGGTTGGAAGGTAGAAATGTGATTAGAAGAGTCATGTGGATACAAGGGTCACTGAACATAGTATCCATATGGATCAAGTTGTCGATAAGGGTATTATTGTCTTAGTGGTGCCAATGCTCATGACTATGGTTGCTACCACTGTTGATGCTGCTCACATGGTTATGATGGAGTTCCACTTGGATAATACTATTGTGGTTGGTGGAACTACCTAGAATTACCTTGAGGATAAGGTAATCTTTTGGGTGTTTGCCTTTATGCTTGTTATGGATTTAAGGCATACATCCCAAATTCCTATAAGTGTGATAAAATAGGACAACATCCCTTAGGATGTTCATAATGGTAGATTTCACACCCACCATCATCATTTGATTCTCTTTCCAAAACTTCCTCTATTATAGCAAGCTTTCCCTTACCTCTTTGATAAGCACATTCAGCTTCCTTGTGCCTCTTGCACTCATGATCACTACCTTGTTCTTTAGACTCTTTAGTAATTTTTAGGATAGCTTGAAATCTACTATTCATGGAATCCCATAACTTATCAACCTTGGTTGTAATTTTAGATTGAAATTTTTGGAGCGGCAAGGTTTTTCTATTCACCACCTCATCAAGTGCTAATTCTTCCTCACTATTACAAAATCAAGCCTCCTACTTGCGAATGGAAGGATCACAGTTATATTCTTCTACACTTTCTATTTTTCTTAATTTATCTTCCTCTTTAGCTACCTGCTTAATTAATATTTGGATCTAACAGGCACTTAATTCTGATAGTTGTCCTTAAGCATAAATGCCAAGGGTTCTCCTCATTTCAAATTGAAGCCTGTCTACAATGTGGCAAAGTTGGTCTAATTGAGAGTAGCCATGGCTAGGATGTCTATGAATTAAGGAATAGTATAGGCCTATGGTAGGATCCAAAGGTTTGTAAGTTCTTTGTTTCAATCCTTAGATTTTCCTTCTCAAGTTGGATACTCTAGAGTACATTTGATATATGTCATTAAACAATTCAAGCATGGTACTTCATCATCTAATATATTCCAATTCTAAGAACCAGTACCAGTTCTTTGCTTCTTTAATGAGTGTCCTTGGGAACAAGTTAAGTTTTTGCCACTCATTCAATATATTTTGCAAGACACATGTATCTTGAAAAGCTTGGAGATGATTCTACGAATCTAAGTTATATCTCCCTTTGAATTGAACAATATTGTTCATTTCTAGCCTTTTGATCCAACTATCATTTACATTCCTTGTTGGAATTCATACTACCTCTGTAATGTTTAGCATACTCTAGGTAGTAAGCAAAGGCTCATCAAGGCCTTGATTTTAGTCAAACAATGCCCTTTACTACCCCTTATCCCATGGTAGTGGGTCTCTCTTGAATTCCCATGCCCTTGGTCTTGCCTTGTCCAATGGTCCCTCCAATCATTTCGGTTTGGTCAATCACCTCCATCATGGTCATGCCCCCTATGGTTACAATCATCACAAGAAGAAGAAGAGGATGATGATGAAGGTGAAGAGGAAGGAGGACTAACACCATCATGATTCCTGTTACCACCTCTTCAGTGATCATAACCATGATCATGATCTTGTTTCTTATCCACATCCGTACCTTAACTTGCCTCTTTGGATCTTTCTTTTTCATTTGATCCATTCTTACTAGAACCAGAATTGTGAATCATGGACTGCAAGTTCTAGTTTTGACCTCCTTCATCAAAGTCAAAGAAAGGAATTTCACTAAATGAAAAACCCTTAGAGAAGGGTTCTGCACCATATTTTTGGTACAGTGGGAATGGGGAATATTAAATCCTTTCCCCTTCATAGATTCATGATGTTGTTCTAACTGGTGATCCCTGAGATGTTGTGCATCAATGGGATGATAATCCTTGGCATTAGTATCTTGCACAACATACTCAACATGAAGTTCCTAGAGACCCTATCTTATAAGCATTTGTTGGAGCATTGCAAGAACAGATCGATCTGGCAGCAAAATGATGTTGCCCTTCATGTCACACCACCATAGCTATTCATCTTGATGTAGGATGAAGGTGAAATTGGGTACATATTCATCAGGATGAACATATACTACTTGATAATGTTGGGGCACTTGCTAATGTACTCTGTCAAACTTGGGCAGAGAAGCACTCCTATGAGAAAATGACATTTTATGTTAGAGAATAAAAATGCAATGTGCTTTTAGAAATTGTTGTAGTTATTTTTGAAATACAATATGAGTTTAAGGTTCATTCTAATGATTTGAAAAAAATTTCACTAGTCCTAAATAGCACATGTAACAACTAAAAGATTCCTAGCAACAATGCCAATGATGAGTGGTGAGGTACCCCTACACCCAACCATACAAATCACAAGCGTTGATGCACAATCCAGTTGAATTCTACAAACCTTAAGTTCTTAAAGACACTAGTTCTAAGATGTGAAATCTAATCAGAATAATTGTTATCTTCTCATTTCCACTCGTGAAGTACAAGTATATGGTTAAGTGCAACTGAGGTATATGATTTTTATCATTTTTTATTTTACAAATTTAATCACCTAGAACAAGAATGAAAGGTAGAGGAATGTAATATTTAATTAACCTACTACCTAGCTAGCTTAACACAAGTACCCATTCCCACTCCCTGGACACATCCTAAATGCATGCAGCGTTGTTGGGTTACCAAACGTTAAGCATTTCTAGGTTACCAACTACTTCACATATGCTTAGAGTGGTCATTATTATGTTCATTAACAACTAGAAATTAATTGCTCAATAAAAATGAATTAAAGTAAACTGCATGAATAATAAATGCATTAAAGGAAACATTAGTCTATTCTTAGTTCTTCAAAAATTATCAAAAGGGCTAATCTTTATTCCCATCACACTGCTATGCTTAGGTACATTAGTGCTCGAATAAAGGTCCATACAAACTCAGACTCCTTCTATGAGCACTCAGAAAATATTCTAACTCCTTGTGGAAACTCAAAAAATATTCTAACTTCTTGTGGAAACTCAAAAAATATTCTAACTCTAGAGAAAACAAACTGCAAGTGCTTTGTTATGCTATCACAAAAACTACATGAAAATAGTAAGCCCAAGCGCTATATTTATAGGTCAGCATATACCCCATGATATCGGATATTCAACATTGTGTCTTGGGCTCCAATATCTGATATTTAATATTAGAGCCAGTCAAAACATGGTTCATCAAATAATATATAATTAGTACTAATCTATGAATTATATTATTAATAACTCTTTACATACCATATTAGATTGTTTGTCATAAGACTTAGGGTACTCAAACTCATAGGAATTATTGCATACTACAATTAGTCTATTAGTAATGTTTTACAATGATTTCCTTTTACATAAAATTATAAAACATTGTATATTAGTGTTACCCATGTACACATTAAAAAAACTCTCATAAACATATGTCTAAGCATTTGTATTTATGTCATTTTTTATAACTCAATATTTAATATCATTATAAATAGTAAGCCTAATCACTAAATTATAAAGTTTTTTATAGTATTATTGACATCATTTTATCACATAAAACACTATTATCTAATCTTGATATTGATAATCTTATGTCAATTTTAGTTCTTATATCCTTATAAATTATGTTGAAGAACCATCTAAAATACTTGTTATTATTTTTTATTTTGTTTATGGCATACAAGTTTTTGTATGCTCTTGGATCTTAAAGCAAATACCAAATGATAAGTTTCATAGAGATTCTTTTAATCTTTTTCCAATTTAGATATGATGTAAAAATTTTTGTATAGAAATATTTTATTACAGGAACACAACATTATTTACTTAGAATAATGCCTCCATGTTGGTAAGGGTGGTGTCAGTAGTAGTCTTGAAACCTAGCATTGCTAAATGTAGATTATGTGAGCATAGAAACTAGGCTATGATCCATACTCTTATGATGTGCAAGTTTACACCCTTTCTTTCATTGTCTTCCTCTCTCATCTTCTCCCTTTCATATGTTCCCTTTTCCTCCAATATGTTATGAGGCCTCAAAGTTAAAAGCTAGTCAATACCCTAGGTATAATCCCTATACCATTATTATGCTTTCATCATTAGCATTATCTAAGTGCATTGTTAAAGTATTTACTTCACAAAATCTATTAGTTCTACTATTGTACCCACTTTTTCATTCTCCAATGATGAAGTCAAGTGTGGTGTCAACATTATTCCATTCAAGTTCAAGTACCTAGAATGGTCCAAAAATAACATCAAAAGGCATATTTTTAGCTCACAAAGGCCTCGAGGAATAATTCTAGCTCATAACCCAGCATATGAGCATCACTTTCAATACACTTGAAAAAATTTGGGAACAAAATTTTTTTTGTGTTAAGGGTGACATTGATGTAGCATCAACATTAGTCCTAGACCATCCTATCCACATCACCTACCTCAAAATTTCCTTTTAGCCTTCGTTTTGACCCTATAGGATTCCAAATGGTTCATCTACAACACTTTCAACATCGTAGGCATTAAATTTTGGCATTTTGGCAAGATGACATTGGAACTTGGAAATGAAATTTTACTCAAGTCTAGGGCTAACACTAATGTTGACACTAACATCAAAGTTAGCACACCTAGAACCATCCTTTTCTTATTCACAACACTTTTTACTTGCTTTCTAACCTCAATCTTAGCTTCTCAAGTTCTCCGACAACCAATTGACCTCAATTCCATGTAGGAAATATTAGTTTTATCTTGGTTGAAAGTAGTTTTGGGAATCACGACCTAAAATTTTTCTAATTATTGCAAGTGATGTTGATGCTAACATCAACATTAGCGTTAGCATCACTATGTTAATGTCATCATCACCCAAGGTCATTAGGTTTGGATTTTGGAAACATTTGCTAGGTTTACAAGATCTTTTGTATCTAATAAGCATCATTATGACTCATTTTGACATTACTTTAGGCATTTTATAGGCTTGGAATGACATCTTGGAAAAATGGTAAAAAAAATTTCTAAGTCTTTTACTAATGCTAACAATAATGCCAATGTCAACATTAGTACTTTTGGGACTTGCATCTTGACACCATTAACCTACACACTCTACATTTGACATTATCTACTAGCTTCTTGAACTCCTTGACATCATCGTGGTACATTTGACATTAGTTTAGGTGTGAAAAGATGTCCTAGAGGTTTGAACTTATAGTTTGGTAAACACTAGGAAAAATTTTCAAACTCCTATTAATGCTAATGTTTATACTAGTATCAACTTCACCTCTAGTTGGACCCATGTGACTTATTCTTGCAAGTCAAACTTATTAAAAAATTAACTCCACATGAAATTCACTTGACTTAGGGGATGAATTTGGCTACCCTGAGCTTATAAATATGGGATCAAAACCCATATTTTGGGGTTGGCTTCTTAAGATCTATAGCACTTTTTGAGATATTGAGAGATCAAAGGCACAAGCATCTAGCATCCTAGCATCTCCCACATGCTTCATCCCCACCATGAATTCAATTCAATGTTCAAGTCTCCAATAGCCCAAGCACTAATATTGAGGTAGTGCCATCATCAATCAGGTAGTTCTTGCATTAGCTTTAGGACTTTGAATTTTTTCAACATAAACATTAGTCTCTAAAGTTAGAATTTTTCAAACTCTAGTGTCAGTCTTAGGATGCTTAGTTAATGGTATCTCATTTGACCTTGAATTGATTCAGAATAACATCTATAGCTTCCCATTCATATGTTCACCCTCAAAACCCATATATTCCACTTACGTATTTTCATCAACACTTGTAGCTTGGCCTTTCATAGGAGGCAAACACTTTTTCTTTTAGAAATAGTCTTTTCCTTGTTTGCAAAGGGAATCAAAACTCTTTCCTCCATATCATAGTTCTTGATATTTTAATATTTTACAATCTTTTAATGACATTTCTATACTCAAATATTATTTCATTTCTCATAGCTCTTCTTCCATACTTGGTTTTATTTTTAGCAATAAAATCTTAGTTAATTTTACTACTTAAACCTGTCATTTTCATCATTCTCGTATAGTTCCTAGTTCATGTGCAGTAGACTAAGTCCACATTCAATTAGAGGTTTGTGTGCTTTTGTATCGTAATCATTGACTTATTGAAGGTTACATTGAACAAAAGAGCATTTATGGTTGTGGATTAAGTATTTCAATAATTAATTCATGGATGTGTTCTTGTGAGATCAAGAAAGAACAATTTTATAGGAACATCCCCCACAAAGAAATACTACAAAATTTAAAAACATAAATGTATAAATTGAATAAGAATGTTGCCTTCCATTCCTTTCATAAACTTTGCCTTCCATTCCTTTCAATGAGAATATAATGTAAAAAGGTATTCAATTGTAAAAAGTTTGAAGTGACACTACATTATAAGAATGTTGCCTTCCATTCCGTTCATAAACTTTGCCTTTAAAAACATTCTGAATGTAAAAAGGTTTTCTGTCATTGATAATTATTTATTTTCTGACGTCGATATTCTCATCGATCAAAAGACGACTGAAAAACATAGAAAAGCGAAAACATTCTTGAAAAAAAGTTTAACATACTTCAGCGGCGGTGTCGGACCTAAAAACGGTAACATAGTTTACATACAGACCCTTATATACATTTAATGAGCTCTGCCGTTGAATTCCAGTCCTACAGAGCCCTTTATGACAAGAAATATGGAAATTGCATTGGGATGAAATATGGAAATTGCATTACGTCCAAAGATTCATGGATGTTTTGGACAGATATTATATTTTTATAAAAATAAAATTTACAAATAAAAAAATCAATTTCAATAAATGTGATTATACGACCCATCAACTCTTGCCCATCTACCGAAGATGCTAAAACCCTGAGTAACCAGATGAGAGTTGAAGCTAACTGAATTACAGAAAGTATTGCCCTCAAAGACTGTACGGGAAAAGCAAACTTCGGTAGGAAGTGCTTGCCAATGTTATAACAGCATTGATTCTTTGGGATCCACAACTGTCACTTGTCAGCTCTGGTGGATAGCTCTGGTGGATGGTTCTGGTTCAGGGAAAGATTCGAAAGCAAGAATTCTCAGATAGGATGATCATGTTTTGGAGAAAACAGCCTTTTACGTGTGCCATATCTCTGTTCTGCCTAGAAAACTTATGACAGAAAAACGTTTTCCCAACAACTTGGAGCACCGCAAGGCAGAAGCCGATTAGAGCATTCAGAATTCTTCTTGAACAGTGAGGGACAAGTGAAATTTGTAACAGGAAGAAAAAACTCACATGGAATCGCTGCAAATAAATCATGACCAAGGTGTCCAAAGTTCTGCTCTTTTATTTATTGTGTTTCTGAGATTGAAAGTTGGATGTAATTTCGATGCATTATGGTTATTGACAGTTCTCAACACGATTTTGGTCTGGATTTTTATTGTTTTTTTAAAAAAAAAAGTTATTCGGTTTTTTAAATTTTAAACAACCCAAAACACAGCGATAAAATATTAGAGAACATGCGGAATCTCCGGAATTTTACAGAACATCGAAAAGTCCCCACCGGAATTTTACAGGACATCGAAAAATCCCAACTTGTTGGGGGATCCGCGAGTTGCACGAGCTATTAATTCGGATGATCTCTGTAAATTTTCAAAAAAGGAAAAAAAAAAAAAACAGTCTACTTATACTGATGGATAAGAAAATACTAAGATACAGTGAAATACCGAAAGATTTCAGATAAATCGCTGAACTTGAACAAAACTTTCAGCAAACTTGAACTTGAACATGAGCATATTTCATCAACAATGCAAACTGAAATCAACATTTTACTTACTTCCACTGTCATTCTATTATATCTATAAAGGAGTTTCAGAACCCCATCACATATACCTTTTTAAAATCCGCATCTAACTCAGCAAACAATTCTGTTCCAAATAAGGCTCATAAAAAAGCAGCTCTAAAAATGCATTACAGTGACATCGTAGCGGACAACAGCATTGCCGCCCTCCAAGACGCGGGATCGAAGCTGAGCATATCCTCGAGCAAAGCGAAAAAGCCCAGTTCCACCAACGATGGGCATCTCCCTCACCTCACTCAAAACAGCATTGCTGCCGAGCAGAGCCAGAGTGCTACCATTGTATTCGCCACTGTTGAACACCAAATTCATGGCCATGAGCAGTCTGACGCCACCCTGAACAGTGGAACAAGTAGAAGAGTAAATTCCCTGGGCACTTCCCACCTGTGGAGAATCCATAGTCGGCCCCAGCGTGAGCGGATCGTCCATAACGCTGATTAAGCCGAAGCTGTTCAGAAAGCCCTTTGCCGGAGCCACGGCTATAACTGCCGACCTGTTTTTTCCCATAACAGTGTCATGGAAATAGAATTTCAGGCGGCTCACTTTCTCCTTCCTCGTTTTGGCCTTAGCTGCCGCTGAGGCCACGCAAAAGAACATCAAAATCAGTAGCAGCAGCACAAGAAATGGGATCTTGGCATTGGCAGCCATTTTTGCTTTTCTGCGAGCTTCGTCGTCTCCTCGCCTGGGTTTTAAGGTAAGGGATGGCTACTGTAGTATAGTTGGTGGGAGCAGAATGATTATGCCGTGTAAAATGCAGCAGTAGTTGAGAGTGTTTTGCTGTACTCAGCGTGCCCAGGAGCCCTCCAAGAACTCTCATTGCAGATGTTTTTTCGTTTTTGTTTCCGTTATTTTACGTAAGTGGGCTCGTGGAGTCTCTTTTCTGTGTGAGCGACTGATCAAGACCTCTGCACTTGTGGCTGATCCTTTACAGGAGAGAATATCGGATTATGAACCATGGTTAAGTCTGGTTAAAAGCAGGAAATGATGTCACAAGTTTATATATGTTGGAAAAGCAAAGGTAAAGTATGTTTCACTATATGTTGGAGCATTTTGTTTCTTTTGGAATTTCACCTCCCAGTCTTCCAGTCCCCACTATCCCACGCCTTCTCAGAAAAGTGAAGGTAAAGTTCCACCAGCTACTTCATTGATTTTGAAATGCGGGATAGCAAGTATAATTGAAGCATCAGAGTGCAAAATCTTGGGTTCAAAGGTTTATTTTAGAATTAAAAGTGGAGGACAGGATTTAACTTTCTTTAAGAAAATCACCCTGGTCAATCATGCAGGTTAAAAGCTGTTGAAAATGACTTGCATGTGTTTATTTCCTATTCAGACAGTTACAATGTTGCAGCAAAAAAATTGTATCACAAAAATTGTATCATTTGTGAGTTAGTAGATGAGTCAAGGGGTTTAGAACCTTAGACATTTTTTTTAACTTAGTATTAATTATTAGAATCAAATTCATAAATTAGAGTTACCATATCTAAAGTTTTACCATTAAACTAGCACTTCATTTTGAATTTAAGCTTACATTGTTGCAAATTTTCTTTCTAAATTTAAACTTACATTGTTGTAAACTTTCTTTGAATAAATATTGCTCTTTACCATCTTCCAAATCACCCATTCTCAGTTCTCGTAGTTAATTCAAATCATTTAAATGCATTATGCGAAATCGGCATCTACCACGACTTGTGGACTTGATTATTGGAATGTCTTTAGAATAGGAAAATTTATAAAACCATAAACAACGAACAATGATGATTTAACGAATAAAGGCTTCAATGTCAAAGCTAGAGTCCATGCCTGGTTGCAATACTCAAAATTTTGGGACTTGTCTGCATTAATGGAAATGGATCACGCAATGATGGTATTGGTGCAAATAATCAGGTTGAGCCAACATAGGCAGTTCGCGACTTTTCTGACGCATTGACATAGCGTGGGAGATCTGGGATATCTTTTTCTTGCCAAACAAGGTATTAAACCTTCGCTTGAAACTTACAAAACTATGAATGCAAACGTTTATTATGGTAAAGCACATAAATTTATCATGACCTCTAATATCGTATTATGTGATACCACACCACATACTATGAAAAGGAAAGCTTTTTAACAAAGAATGCAGTTAATTTTATTTGGAGAAAACCCTTTGTTGTTCTTTATGAAACAATTCTAGGATTGTTAGATTTTAATGAAAATCATAGTTTAAAAGTACAATAAAAGATTCAAGATTCAAGTAATATAAGTATATTTCAAGATGTTGCTCTAAATGAATATGACATTGTTCATGTTATATGTCAAGCATGACATTGTTCATGTTATATGTCAAGCCAAACCCTAGTTGTTAGATATTTTAGAAAGTAAAATTTTTATCATTAGTTAAAATATCTAGATTCAAAGATGTATTATTTTAATGATTCTAAATCATCAACTAAAATATCTAAAAGGTGATTCACTAATTCGCAAGCCATTTCAATAGAGTATACCCTTAGTATGTTGAGGGCTTCCAAGGTATTGTCCTTGCTTTTAAAGTTTTACCTTTACTGTAGGTTTTATCAAGTTCTCCATTTAGATTGGTGACCTTTTTCTTTTTTAATTGATATGAAGTTCTAGTTTGTACTAATCTAAGACTTGGCAAGGAGATTTATTGATATGATAACTATAGTACAGTTTACGTGCATAATGTCTTTTCTTAAGGCTCTACACATATCACAAATCTCAACAATATAGTAAGATTTGGACACTATTTTCTTATCTTGTTTTAGGGTTTGAAAATTGCTTAAAACTTGAAATCAAGTTGGCTGACAATATTTCACTTATTTTGTTGGGTGGATATAAAGGTACCAATTGTGTCTAAATTCAAGGAATAAACAATGAGGTGTTAGCCTAGTGGTATGGGCCATGGCTTGGTAACCCCAAGTCACATATTCAATTCTATTAGGTAGCATTGAGTTATAAACTTCTAAGCTTATAAATCTTGGGGGGTAACAAAGTGAAAAACTAGCAAATTAAGAATTTACTTAATTTTTGAAACATTGTTTCAAATATTCTTGCTAATGAAAATCATAAAAATTGCCTCTTTCTTTCCTTTCTATTAAATCAATAAAATGAAAAAAAAAATTGACTATAGTAAATCTAAAGACACTATAGTAAGAATTTGACTATAGGTAAATCTAAAGACATATAGCCAACATAATGCATTAGAAGAATTGCATAGGAATGTAACAATGCCTCAAGTGTGGCATTAGGAATTATAAAGAGTATATGTCCACATTAGTTCATAACAACTAGAAAGTAACTATGTAGAGGGATACTGATTTTTGCTGGGAATCATTTTTGACCAACTTAATTAACATTCTCTTTGAGTGTTGGAACCTTAAAATAGTGACAATATATGTATACCTCAAGATATATAACTTAGAATTGCTCATCAAAATCAAACTTATGACTTAAAGCTTTCATATTAGAAGTCTTATCGCTAAGCTAACACCTCATTATTATTAGCATTTGAACACCTCATTATTATTAATATTCTTTGTGGTGCAAGGCTTTGGGTTGCAACCAACCATTCTTTGTTGTGCAAGGCTCAGGTTGCAAGCAACCATCGTTGGCAGGGGCACACAGTATTTATGCAAAGGTTAATGTTTTTTAGTTTTGAAACAATATTGATGTTCGCAATCTTTTTGTTTCTTTTAACACATATTTCTTAGTTGCACTAAGAGATTGTGCACTATTTGCAAATTACAAGTATTAAAACCTGCATAATATTTGCATGTTATGCACTCACTTATTACATCATACTATACACATCAAAGGTATCTAAACATGTGTACCATAGTGTGCTGATTGATTGTTGACACTAAGATCCATGAATTGAATGCACCCAAATTCACAAGCTCCACTGCAAGCTATACCTTTATTAACAAAATTGTATAATCTCGGAAAAGTTAAAATAACCAATAAATAATTAAATAGCTAGCGAGAAAATAAAATTGCTGACAACCAAACTTTGCAGAAAATTTCCACTAAAAAGGAAATTCAAGATTTATTTGGCAATAGTCCAATTGTGGACGTGCCGGAGTGGTTATGTGGTTATCGGGCATGACTAGAAATTATGTGGGTTCTGCCCGCGCAGGTTCGAATCCCGCCGTCCACGATTTTTAATTGGTCGTTTCTTTTGGGTCCACGATTTTTAATTGGTCGTTTCTTTTGGGTTTTGGGTTTACAAACTTGTTATAGATTTCGTTTTTTCGGTTTACAAATTTGATACAGATTTCAGGCGATATAAACCTGAAACTGAAGTAATCTGTTACGCACAAACCAGAACCTGTTTTAAACTTTCAACCGTATCTTCAGCGTAATATCTGTAATTTTTGTATATATAACGAAGTTGACGGATTACTAAAATGCAGTCTCACTTAGTCGTTTTTTGGGTTTTCAAATTTGATATGATTTTAGATGTAAACTTGAAACTGAAGAACCAGGACACTTTCCGGTTTTAAACTGTTTCTACAGCGTATTTTCTCAATACATGACAAATTTGATGGGAATATACCAACATAATCTGTATTTTCTGAGATTAAACTGAAGTACTCTATTACGTGCAAGCCAGGGAACGTTTTGGTTTCAAACCTTCAACCGTTTCTTGAGCATAATATCTGTATATATAACATCAAATCTGAATGAAATACGGTACAAGATATATTCCGAGATTGCTGCTGTCTAAGCGATCATAAAGATTCAAGTTATGTTTTCCAAACATCCAAAGCGCTAAAAGTGGGTAACGCTGCCGGTTTTAAGATCAGCGTCGTGGCTTCCTGCGCGAAGCCACGCGCAAACCGGAACAAACCACTACCACTAATAATGGGCATCTCTCTTACCTCTGTAAAAACAGCGTTGCTGCCCAGCAAAGCAAGAGTGCTGCCATTATATTTGCCACTGTCGAACACGAAATTCATGGCCATGAGCAACCTTGCATTGCTCTGTCGAACCGCCGACCGGTTTTCGCCCACCACAATATCGTGGAAATAGAACCTCCGATGGCTTACTTTCTGTTTCTTCTTTTTGGCCACCGGCGCTGCACAGGCAACGCACAGAAACAGCACAAGAACAAGAGCAAGCGAAGTTTGGAGCTTGGCAGCCATGTTTCTATGGTTCGAGCTGGGTCTGGGTTTAAGGATTTTATAGATCGAGGAGTTGCTTTTGCAGAACAAAACGAGGGTATCGGCGATTGGTGCACCTCTGTCAAAAAATTCGCAACCTACCAAGGACATCTGCATATTATATTCTCAATCTATCAAAGTTGCCATTATACTTCCATGGAATGGGCGGATGGAAGAGCGCCGGTACCGGAATGGTCACCCGCGAAGACTTTCCAGGTTTCGTTTTAGTGGTCCTATCCATGTTAAAAGTCAGCATCTTAGAATGATATTAAAGGTGAACACTCTTGCAGCACGTCATCTCCTCTTTATGTCCAAGCATACCAACTAAATACGGTCCTTCTCGACCTCATGTCTCTAAAGTTTTAGCTCCAAACTTAGACCCCAAAATTGACCATGAGTGATGATGCAAGTCATAGTGAAGAAAACAAAAAGTTATGGTAGTGCATAAACCCTAAATAAAGAATAAATTATAATGGTGTAAACCATGAAGGTTGACATAGGTTCCTGTCTTAAGCATGAGCTAACCATAGGCCGTAGTAGTTGTTTTACTCCCTTTTGTACTTCAAATAATGGACCATATAAGTCCACTATAAGTCATGGTCTTTGGAATTTTTCAAAACTAAAGGCCAAGAGTTATGGTGAGGTCATGGCGAGGTTGTGGTCTATGTAAAAATAGAGAAGAACCAAATCAAATACTTTAGATGAAATCTAGGCTTGAATCTAGCCTTGGGGCAAATAAATCTTAGACTATGTTGCTTGCCCTCTTAACAAGGGACTTAAGGTAGTAAACATGATTACAACATCAAATTTCAAGAGAGAGAACCTAAATTTTTCCACATGTACAAACCATTCACAAACATACAAAACCATTCAAATCTCTTCTAATTGACACTTAAAACATAAGAAAATTGAGACAAACATGATATGACTTCTTCTTAAGCTTTCTAAGCTCGGAAAAAACTTAAACAAAATGCAAATTCAGCTTAAAACATGTAGTTAAGAGGATGGTTATTAAACCATGAACATGAAAAAACATTTAATTAACTTCAAAAATTATGAAAACCCAAATATGAGACAATTATGAAAGAAACTTTTTCAAATGCAAATTCATGTGAGAATGCATGAGAAACTAAGCTTGTAAGTAGTTGAAAGAAGAATAGCTTGAAAGCAATTGAGAGAAGAATCAATGCATTATGTAAGAATGTAAGGAGAGAAAGGTTGAAGCTAGGAGAATTTCAAGCAAAACACAGACTCAAAAAGAAGGAAGAGAGAGATTCTTAACATTTGACCACACCTTGTAAATGTTGCCTTGAATTTTCATATAACATTTGTCTTGGTTAAAAACTATTGTTTCTTCTTGCTGTCCCATTCATGCGGCATCTCTTGAGTGAGTAGATAGTAGAAGAAATCCTTGTACTAGTCAGTACCCTTACGACTTTGCATTTTAATAATTCTGACAAAAGAGGAGCTCATCTAGAAATTGGTCAAATAAAGGTCCCTCATCCTCTTTGCTATCCCATCGTAATTGAGATAAGTGGTTAGTGACCACATTCTTGGTTCCCTTTCTATCCACCATGATGTGATCGAACTCCTGTGGAATTACTAGCCATTGTATGATATAGGGGCTTACCATTGGCTTGTTAATGTGGAATTGAATGACACTATGGTCTATGTGCATAAAAACTTGATATCCAAGCACATAATGCTTGAATTTTTCTAAGGCATACATCACTACCATGAGCTCCTTCTTTGTGGTGTTGTAGTTCAATTGTGCTCCCACAATGCTTTAACTTGCATAATGGATGTAGTAAGGACATTTCTAATCATCCAATTATGTAAGCACAGTCCCCAAAACATAATTGGATGCATTTTTCATAACGTGAAATGGCTTAGACCAATCTAAAGCATGTAGAATAGGAGTTTCTATGAGCTTCTACTTTAACTATTGGAATATATTCTTGCATTTCTTGGTCCAAGTAAAAGGTGCATCCTTCTTGGTTAGTTCAACCAAAGGTTTAGCAATCTTTGAGAAGTTCTCAATGAATTTCCGATAATAACTAGTATGGCCAAGGAATGACCATATATCTTTCACCATTTTAGGTTGCTTGGTGATTCCTTGGATGACCTGTACTTTTTCTGGATCCACCTTGATTTCTTTGCTTGAAATTTTGTGCCCCAACATAATGCCTTTCTAGACCATTAGATGGCTTTTCTACCAGTTGAACTTCAAGTTGGTTTCTACACATTGTTGAACCACTTGCTCCAGATAGACCAAGGCTTTCTTAAAGGTGGTACCATAGGTAAAGAATGTTGACCTTTTGGTATGTCAAAACGTTAAGGAAAATGGAGAACATAAAGTGTTTGCTGTGGATGATGTGTTTACAAGAAATGAACAGGAACTCCACAATAAGATGCCAAGGACTCAAGAGAAATGAGATTTACAACAAAATGACAAGTGAAGATCATATGAGTCAAGATGAGAGGATGAATGAGCATGGGCTAAAATTGAAGACTACAAACCAAATGAAGATTCTCCAAAGACTAAGAAGAAGACAAATTGATGAGAGGAAGCCTAAGAAATTAGAGTCCAAGAATTGATAATATGTCTCTTAGAAATAGTAGATGTCTCCCCAAAGATGTCCCACAAGGGATGTTCCATTATTTAGCAAGATGTCTCTCCTAAATAGAGGCCATTCTTAAGTAGACATCCCAACGTTGAAGGAGATGTCTACATTAACTGTTAGGTAGGCATTGCACAAATTTTGAGGAATTTTTAAAAATTGCTAGATGATAAGAAGATATCAAATTCTTAGGAATAGAGTAAGGATTGTTCACACTAAAGCAATCATTGTCCTATCTATGCTTTTGTATTCTTGCTCTTCATTACTACATTATTTGCTTGGTTTTATGTTCAATTAAGATTTAATGATAAGGACTTGTAATTATAGTTACATTCTTTCATTGTACCTTGTTCTTTTTTGTAATTGCCTTGCAAGGTTGATGTGCTTCTTGCAAGAAGGAAACCACATTAAGCTTGTTGGGACCTTACAGGGTTGAGTGGGTTGGTAGCATCAAAACACTCTGGAGCAAAGCTCAATTTTGTAAAGGTTATGGAATCTTTAAAACCACGTTCTAAGCTTGTTGCGACCTTGTGGGATTGAGTGGTTTTGTAGTGAGAAACCACACTTTGATGTAGAGCTTAGATCTTGTATAGGGTGTGGTACCCTTCAAACCACATTTGATTAAGCAACAAAGTCTGAAAGTGTACATGGATTCTACCCTCTAAGTGTTAAATAGCCAAGTTGGGAAACCATGTTTTTGTGTGGCACGTTTGATTTCAATGGGAACTTATTCATCCCCCCTTCTAAGTTCTTGATCCTCAAGTGGTATTGGAGCTTGGTAATCTCACGTAGATAACTCAACATGAATATGGAAGGGACAATAAACATCAAACTAAAATAGACAAACAAAGTAATATGCTTCATCAATTGCTGCATTCAATCCCTATGCTACATTAGTAAAGGTAAGTCTTTTATTCCTTGTATTTTTAGTTTGATAGGTAATAGTAGAGGCCATGTAGCCTTTAGAAGAGATATTTATTGCAAGGCTGAAAATATACATCAAAATTGAGATAAAAAGAGAAGTCCAATTACTCATAAAAATCATCATAAAATGAATGAAAACTCCTTTGTAGAAAGGTATGAGTTACATTGTAGTGAAATTATTTCTTTTCAAAGTTTATGCCTTGAAATGCAAGATATCTTACATGACAAAGAAATAAAGAGTCTAGCTCTTAATGATAAATGTTCTTATCTTGAGAAAGAAAACTCAATTTACCTACTTCACAAAACAAAATTGTGGAAACGTCACTTTTGGAGAAGGCGTGGAAGCACCTATAACAGGTATTGGTACCATAGGAGGAAAAGGTAAGGGACAACCTACTATAAATAAAGTGTTCTTTGTCAAAAGGATTAAAGCATAATATTCTAAGTGTTACTCAACTTTGTGATTCAAATATTGATGTTATTTTTTCTAAAGAAACTTATATAATAAAAGACTTAACCACTAGAAACACTGTGATAGAAGAAGCTAGAAAAGATAATGTTTACACTATTATTTTTGAAAATGATCCTAACCTTGAATCCAAGTGTTGATTAGTAATATAGATGATGCTTGTATGTGGAATAGAAAGCTGGGACATATAAACAAGGAGATTCATTAGACCTTAGTGACAAAAGACATGGTTAATGGATTACCCAAACTTAAAGACTTCAATTTAAACACTTGTGAAGCATGCCAAAAGGAATTAGCAAACAAGGGTAAGGTTTGGTAAAAAAAATTATATATTTACCTCTCGTTTCTTAGAGTTACTTCACATGGATATGGTTTGTCCTTCTAAAACACTTTGGAAAAGAAAAGGTATTTTCTAACTATTTTGATGATTATTCTTGCTTTACTTGGATCACCTTTTTATATCATAAGGATGGGGGTATTTGGTCATTTCTTAAGAATTTTCAATCAGATTTAGAAAGAAAAAGGCTATTGATGAGTTATGGATTGGCCACATCGACGAGGCCTTGTCAACTGGGCCCCATCGACTAGGTCCCTTTGATACATCATTTGATGCATTGATGTGGTCCCATCGATGCAAGGTCTATTCTTGCCTATAAATACATGTCAATCCACCATGTTTAGGCATCAGTTTCTCATAGTTGTAGCTATACTGTCCAAAATCGTTGATCTTCGGCTGGAAGGAAACAGAAACTTGCAGATCTTCGGACACGCATAGAAGACCCTACCTCCACTTGAGGGCAAGCTGGAATTAACGAAGGCAGAGTACCTTGAGTGGTCTGCACACAGATCAGGAAAGGATTTCCCTGAACGTACACCGACGTGCTATACGCTAGGTTATATGTAAACAGTGTAACAGATGTAAAATGAAATGTAAACTGCGTAACTAGTGTAAACAGAGCATAAGCGTACGAGGGCATATACAGTAAACATGAAATAACTAATGAAAAACTGTAACATATTTTAGGAAGAAAATGTAGCAATATTATTGCAAAATGAGAGTTACAATGCACCGGTCTAACATAGTTGTGGCTTTGACACAAGGTGTACAAATAGCCCCAGTGGATGCAGGGATGACTGTGTGCTGGTTTGAACTGCAGGCACAACATAGAGGCTGTATGCTCAGCGTACAGGGTCGAGGTCCAGTGTATAGGGATCTTGCTCTGGTTCTTAGCGTCTCTCTTTTTCTCTCTAGTTTGCTCAAAATTGCCAACCTCGATCTAATGAAAAATTGGGGTTTTTATACAGGTTTAGACGTTAGACTCGGGTTGGGTGACACGTGGCGCGTTGACCGGGTGTAAAAGAATGAAATGTTACAAGTGTACAACATGCTGCATCTGCTGGGTGTATACACTGTATCTGCTATGGATGCGATCTTGGGCACATATGCTGGGCATATACACTATGTCTGCTGGGCGTATACACTGTATCTGCTGTGGATGCGATCTTGGGCGTATACGCTAGGCATATACGTTGTGTCTGCTGGGCATATATGCTGTGTCTGCTGGGCATATACGCTGTGTCTGTTGGGCGTATACGCTATACATGCTCAGCGTATAAACTCCAGGATGCCTGATGTCGACATTTGATGATTGCTCTGTTCGCATGAATTGATGCCTTATATCAAATCTTACTCTAAAATGCTATTTCCATGTTGTCTTTGGGGATTACATGCCAGGCGTATACGGTGGGCGTATACGCTGGGGAGGTGAGCTTGGGCGTATACGCTGTGGATGTGGACTTGAGCATATATGCTGGGTGTATACGCTGAGAATGTGAACTTGGGCGTATACGCTGGGCATACACGCTGGAAACGCCATTTCTGATAGCAGATGTTGTCGTGGTCATCAGTGGGTCCCAGGGAACTACTCCTTGTTGAGTTTGACTCTGCTTGAAGCTGTTTGTGGGGTCCTCAAACTTTAGCCATGCTGGGGAACATCATGACTTAGCTCGATTCTTGTTAGAAAAAGTACTAAGCTCAGAATTTTGTGGTGTTTCATTGGCCTCTCTTTGTTGATGCGTGGAGGAATCAACCCAAGAAGCGTCGACAAAGAAGTGCAAAACACCACAAGCAACTCGATAGAGGCTTTGTCCTTTTCCACCTAACTAGATGTCATCACACCGTGTTTAGTAGTACATGGGATTGTGGGAAATGAAATTTTTATTTGATAGGGAAAGGAAAACTGTGGGGGATTCGGGAGGAATAAGGTTATGCATAGTGAAGGGGATGTGCTGGCGTGTATATGGGTCATGTTGATCCTTGTCAATAGCCATTGTTTAGTAGACTTGGAATCAAGACATGAGATGTGCGTTCTTTGGTGGAACAAGACTCTTGGTTAGTGTCCGAGATGACTTGTTGGAAAAACCAAAGCTACGTGATGATGTGTTGCATTTTGTAGAGGAACAAGGCCCTTGTTTAGTGTTTAGGGGGCACCTATTGGTGGAGAGCCAAAGCCATGCAACGGGATGTATCTTGATTATTTTAGAAATGAGCGTTTGCTTTCGAGGAAACTACCATCCTGTCTTGTGTTTTATGTGGGAAGGGATGACGTTTTTTGTGTGCACATGCTCAAATTCCATGTTGTGGGTTACAACCACTTAAGAGTGGCGCAATATGCAACAATATGTTTGGTGTTGCGGGTTGTACCGGATGTGTTCAGGATGTAACCAAGTATAAGGTATTGAGCGATAGGCGGGATGTGAAATGGGGGATGTAGTAGTGAATGGTTTGATTAGTCCTGTCACATGCGCTGTGAACAACATCTCACCTTGCTGCTTATGACAAAGTGCATTCTTGTATGAACACCTTTGAGTGTCATCCTGCAAACGTAACTCCAAGAAGACAAGAAAACCATGAGTGAGTAAGCAAGCTTAGACTTAAATTGCTACTGATGGAACAAAGGTGCTGGATGAGATTTCAGGCATCGTATATGAATAGCAGCAATGGCGTTAGGATCGACCGATTGGCGAGTGATGCAGCGATTCTGATGAAGTTTGAATGCAGCCACTGATTGAGGAACCCGAGATGAAATTGCCAGTTTATAGTCTTAGTGGACTATCATGGGTTAGTTTTATGTCATGACCCATTGGACATTTCCAGTTTAGCATCATGGTAGACAGTGCATTGCCAGTTTCTAGTCTTAGCAGACCATGAAGAGGCAAACCAGTTTATAGTCTTAGCGAACTCTGGCGAGTGGGACTATGGCAGTTTACTGTCGTGTCAGACAGGTGCTAGTTTATTGTCATTGCAGACACTGTGTGGTATCAGTTTATCGTCATGATGCTAGGACAAGCTGTGGTATCAGTTTTAAGTCATGATGCCAGGACTGTTCTATGGTATCAGTTTACCGTCATGATTCCAGGACGGTGGTATCAGTTTATAGTCGTGATGCCAGGACTCTCTGTGGTATCAATTTATAGTCGTGATGCCAGGACTATCTGTGGTATTAGTTTATAGTCGTGATGCTAGGACTCTCTGTGGTATCAGTTTATAGTCGTGATGGCAGGATTCTCTGTGGTATCAGTTTATAGTCGTGATGCCAGGACTCTCTATGGTATCAGTTTATAGTCATGATGCCAGAACTATTTGTGGTATCAGTTTATAGTTGTGATGCCAGGATTCTCTGTGCTATCAGTTTATAGTCGTGATGCCAGGACTATCTGTGGTATCAGTTTATATTCGTGATGTCAGGACTCTCTGTGGTATCAGTTTATAGTCGTGATTCCAGGACTCTCTGTGGTATCAGTTTATAGTCATGATGCTAGGACTTTCACATACCTTAGCCTGTACTCAAATGTGGAACGGTTTTAAGAACAAGTGATTGGTCAGATTTGCAAGCTCATTCCCTTCCATATCAGCTAACTTGAATGCTCTGTTGTATGCTTTGGTGACCAAGTAGGGCCCTTCCTAGTTGGCTGAGAATTTGTCCAGGTGTTCCCGAATAGCCTTAAGTACAAGGTCACCTTCTTTGATGGGGCACTTATGAATGTCATGCCGATGGCGCTGCCGTTGTTTTTTTTTGGTACCACTCAATTTGATCGAGTGCAAGTATGCGTTCCTCCTCCACCTAATCTAAGTCAATGATGCATAGATCATTGTTTTGCTCTTTGTCTAGGAGTCCAGAGAGTGTGATTCTTAAAGATGGTACATGTAATTCCAAGGGTAAAACATCTTTTGAACCGTAAATAAGGCTATATGGCGTTTTACCTGTTGAAGTTTGATGCGTTGTGTGATATGCCCATAGTGCGTATACCAGTTGCTCATGCCATCTTTTCTTGATTTGGGTAAGCATCCTTTTAAGTATTGTAATTATGGTTTTTTTTGTGGCCTCTGCTTGCCCATTACTCTAAGGGTAGTAAGGGGATGAAAATGAGTTTTTGATCCCTAGACTTTCATAGAAAGTTTTGGTTTCGGCACTATTGAATTGTGGCCCATTATCAGTGATAATTATCATAGCGATGCCAAAACGGATCACAATGTTTTCAAGAATGAAGTTGCATATGTGTTTAGATGTGGTTTTTTGAAGGGGAATAGCTTCTACCCACTTCGTGAAATGTTCTGTCGCGATTATGATGAAATTATGCCCTGCAGAAGATGAGGGTGTTATTGGTCTGATAAGGTCCAATCCCCACTTTTGAAAGGGCTATGTGATTTACATTGTATGCAACTCATTTGGTGGGACATGGATCAGATTACTATGTCTTTGACAGGTATTGCATGTTTTAGTCTTGGAGAGAAAGTCATACTCCATATGTGGCCAATAATAGCCTAAGCATCTTATCTTTGTTGCCATTGCCTTAGGTGCTATGTGTCCTCCGCATAGTCCGTCATGTACTTGCTCAATGATGGTTTGGGCATCAGCGCTACCAACACATGTTAGCAGTATGTCTTCATAGGATCGACGACACAATGTGTCTCCTACCAGTGCATATTGCCGAGAACACTTCCGTACCGCATCCTTCTGTGCATTCGTTAGATGTTGTGGTGTTTCAACATGTAGAAGGTACTCTTTTATGTCATCATACTATTTTATCGCGTGTGTTGTACTAACGGATGCAATTGGCAACGTATCGAGAGTATCGGTTATTGGTCGAGCACAACTGATTATGGAGCTTGGCAATGTATGGAACATGTCAGGCGATATGTTTAACGCTAGGGTGGCCAGTGCGTCTGCGATGGTATTATTGTTTCGAGAAAGGTGTTGCACGTCCATGTTTTCAAATCGTTTCATTAAATGTTTGGCTAAGTCACAGTATGGTTGTAAGTGTTGCGCTTTGCATATATAAATGTCTATGACTTGGTTTAAGACCAGTTGTGAGTGTCCCCTAACCACAAGTCGTGTGATGTCTAAAGCTAGTGTTGCCGTAAGGCCTCTAAGGAGACCTTCGTACTCTACTATGTTGTTGGTATAGTGAAAGTTGAAACGATAAGCAGAGGGTCGGATCTCTCTGGAGGGATAGGTGATGACGGCGACAGCACTTCCCCCTTGAGAGGTGGATGCTCCATTAAAGTTCAAAATCGCGTCATAGTCATTGGGTACTATGTCTATTGCACTTACATTTTCGTTGGGGAATTCTGGCTCTATCGTTGCTTAATCGTACATTGATGACGCGGTCATTTGATTCGCTATGGCTTGACCCTTAACTGATGATTGCGCTATGTGGTGTAGGTTAAACTCAGCTATCATGGATTTCCAACGGGCTATTCTACTTGTCTCATAAATGTTTCCTGTGATGGCTCTGAGCACATTATCCTTGCAAATTATATTGACTTAGTAATGGAAGAGGTAATGTCACCATTTCTTTAAGGAAAAGACCAAGGCTAAACATGACCTCTCCACCTTGTTATACTTTTTCTCGTGGGCAACTAATGCATGGCTTAAGTAATAGACAAGGACTTTGGTTCCATCATCTTGTTTCTGGCAAAGCATGGATGCGATTGACGAATCCGAAGTGGCAAGGTATATGTAAAACGGTTTGTCATTTTGAGGTGGATAAATAGTGGGTAATCGGACAAGTGCTGTTTTAATATTGTCAAATGCTTCTTGGAACTATGGAGTCCATTCAAAATGGATGTTCTTGCGTAGCAAGTGGTTCATAGGTTTTAATTTGTTCGTTAGTTTTTCTATGAAATGCCTGATGAACTGTAATCTACCTTGTAGACCTTGGAGTTCGGTGAGGTTGCCAGGTGGTCTTAAGTTTGTTATGGCCTTAACTTTATTGAGGTCTACTCGTATCCCTACTTCTGAGGCTATGAATCCAAGAATTTTTCCTATTTTGACTCCAAAGACACATTTCTTTAGGTTAAGTCTTAGCTCATATTTTAAACAACATTTTAGCACCAAGTCAATGTCTTGTACGTGTTGTTGTGATGTCTTCGATTTAACCACGATATCATTGACATAGTCATTGAGCAAGTGTAGCATATAATCGCTAAAAATGAATGTCATGGCCCTTTGATATGTGGCCCCAGCATTCTTGAGACCAAAGGGCATCATTGTGTAACAAAAGGTTCCCCATGGTGTCATAAAGGTAGTCTGGAGCTGATGCTCCGGGTTAATGCATATTTGGTTATACCCCAAGAAGCCATCCATAAAAGATAATAGGGCATGCCCAGCGATCGAGTCAACTAGTTGATTGATGTTGGGTAGGGAAAAATCATCTTTTATGGTAGCAACATTTAGATCTTGGAAGCCAATGCATAAGCGAACGCTTTTGTTCTTTTTCAGGACAATGACCATGTTGGATACCCAATCGGCGTAATCGACAGCCTGAATGAAACCAACTTGATAAAGTTTGGTGATTTCATTGTGAACTGCCAATGCTACCTCAGGTTTAACCTTTCGCTCCTTCTGTTTTACTGGCCTTAATTTTGGATCGAGGATAATGTTGTGCTAGATGATTCAAGGATCTAGCCTGGGCATGTTAGTGTAAGACCAAGCGAATGCCTTCATGTTGTTTCGAAGCACATCTTCTATGTCTTTGGCTAGTGGAGGTTGCAATAGTGTACTTAATTTTAATATTTTGGTTTCACCATCAGGCATAACGATGGGGGTTTCAGTCAATGGGTCTTTAGTGATGTTTTCAGCTTCTATGTCAAGGGGTTTTGTCATACCTTTGTAATTATTTAGTGTTTTTTGTGTTGAGGCTATGACTGTGTCATCCGTTGATAAAATTAAGTGGATGAGATTTATATCGATGTCCCTCGCAATCTTTCCATATGGTCCATCGATGATTAATGGTGCGGATAAACACTGACAATCCATCGGGCTTGCTCCTGCTAATAAACAGAGAGCTAAATGAGCTAATAGGTATTGTTCCATATTCTCTAGTAGCGTAAGTCATGTGTACATGTATGATGGTGGTTTATCATTGCACTGGGACACATGGTAGCTTAAGGCCTTACCGGGCCGAATGTGGCAGTTTAAGGCCTTACCAGGCCGTGTGGGGTAGTTTGTGGCAGTTTAAGGCCTTACCAAGCTGTCATGGTAGTTTAATACCATATCGGGCTGAAGGTGGGTGATTTGACGATGCCTAATCACCATATATTTTGCATCGGAGAGTTTGCGCCAAAATATTCAGTGTGGGCTTCTGAAGTTGGTTTATGAGGGGATCAGCATGTGGTAGTGTTCATTTTGTTTTATACATATTTTTTATTTTGCATTTTGAACAATTTCAATTAAGGTTAATAATAAACGAAATAAAAAAAATAAAAAAAAAGGAAAAAAATGCAAGGCAGTGGCGGCAACGGCGGTGGCCAACGGTGCTATATATAGCATAGGGGTATCATTTGTAAACACCGTGAATCTTGAAGCAAGGCCGAGTATAAGCGTAAACCTCAGCGTAAGCGTAGAGACTTGGTGTAAGCATAGATGAACAAAGCCTAGCGTAAACATAGAGCGTAGAGGCTTGAACTCCGACGTAGAGGCTCAGCGTAGGCGTGAGAGGTTTCAATCCTCAGCATAAACCTATCAGTCTCAGCGTAGAGGACGCTGAAATGGGCAAGTGTAAGGAGGTAGAGTACCAGGGGAGGAAGGTGCTTGACCTGACATTCGCAGAGGAAGGCTAGGCCATGTTGTAGTGTCTGCCTAGGCCAAGGGTTCCATCATGGCCTAGATCGTCACACAGGTAGGCTCTAATCCTGCCTCTGTTAGTTATTTTCATTTGTACATATTATTTGGCATAGATGATTTTCGTAGCATAGAGAGTTTTAGTAGCGTAAATAGTTTCTGTAGCATAGAGGGTTTCAGCATATACGCCTAGAGGGCCTGTACGCTGAGCATAGGTCTGTAGCGTAGAGGGTCTGCTGAGCATAGAAGTTTTCCTTAGCGTCCAGCGTAGACAGTTTGAACAGTGTGGAGCGTAGAGGACTTTAACAATATACAGCGTAGATGATTTTATCAGTATGTAGTGTAGATGATTTTCACAGTGTATACGCTAACTATTTTTTTTATAGCGTATACGTTGACTGTATACACAGTGTTCAGCGTGAATTATTTTCAGAATGTTTAGTGTAAACTGTTTGCACAGTGTTCAGCGTAAACTGTTTGCACAGTGTTCAGCGTAAACTGTTCGCACAGCGTATACGCTGACAATTTTTACAGCATATACGCTGATGATTTTCACAATGTATACGCTGACAGTTTTTTATAGCGTATAGCGTAGATGGTTTTCATGGCATATACACTAATGGTTTTTACAACGTATACGCTGAGCGTGAACAGTTTGTTGAACAGCGTATACCTTGATCGAAAACAGTTTGTAATTTTTCTAAGTGTTGGCCTTCAACATGGAATTTTGTTGTTTCCTCTCCTTTTCATGTATGGCTGATTTATCGTGGCATTTTGGTTGCTTGCAGGGACACTGAACCTTTTCTCCTAGTAGTTGAGCTAGTTGGGGTACTGGCATGGTTCGGGCCCCTTGAGACCAATGAACCTACCCCTGATCTGACCGTTGATAATAATGGGGTCTGGTTCAAGGAAGGGGCATGTGAATTCCTCAGCTTCATCCTGGACAGATTTAAAGTGGTTGTCTAGTCGCATTTGAGCGAACAAGTGGCACAGAGCATGCTTGAGGCTATGTTGCCAGGAGCTTCAGAGGGCATCGCGGTCTTCATGAAGGATATTGACGAAGGGTCACTTGTGATCGAGGACGGTCCCTCTGGTGGGCCCAGATCTACTTGCCCGTTAGCACGCGTGTGGGAACTATTTCCACGAGGGCGTGATTATCTTAACAACATCTTGTTCTTGGCTACACGTGCGCACATGTTATTCTAGAACCCTCCTGGAACAGTGTACCAGGTAGAGAGGTAAGATCGTTTGGCTTCTCGTCTCTGTCTCTCTTTTGTTGTTTAGCGTTTGCTTCTGTTTTGATGACTATTCTTTTGCAGGTCCCAAGTTACCCAAGATGGCACATGTGTTAATGATGATGGGCTTGCCCTAGCTCATATTGCTCTAGAGACCTTTATGGCGGGTCGCACCCTTCGTGGAGTTGTGTTAGCTCAAACCAAGGATGATATTTTCCATTTTCATAAACGATTTTCTAGAGCGTTCACAAAATGCATAGCTTGTGGGTGGTTGCATGGAGATTGGTTGCATAAGGGACCAATTTTTCCTCGTGACTCTGACTTGGGTAGCACCTCTAAGTCCACTACTGAAGGTAAGTGACAATATTTTCTAGATGTGTTAATGTGTTTGTTTAACTACCGGGGGTTATACTGATGTGATGGTTTCAAATTGTATCTACAGTTGATGTCCCTCCCGACGGAGACGTTGTCACAACAGGACGAACTGAGAGTACCCTCTCGATGAAGTTCGGGGAGATCAGTAAGGCACAAAAATGGTTGTGCACCCATGCCCCATTGTCCATCATCCATTGTTTAGATGATGCCAGCCTTATGGAGCTCTTTATAACCCCTAGCCCTGATGTGTCGATAGCCGAAATGATCAGAATTGTTGATTCATTTGACAAATCCGTCTCTTACTATAGCACCTGAATTAAGGGTGTTAAGATAGTCTTCCATCTGTCAGCCGAATTCTTTTCAAACCTATTTGGTGTACCGGAGGATGGTGTAAATGTAGTTTTGGACAAGGCTCAGAAAGAGCTCCATACGGTACGTAAGTTAGAGGACTCGTTGGGCATTACCAAGGGTGCTAAGGGATTCCCTATGTAGGGGAAGTCAAAGGTTGAGGAAGTTAATGAATTATATGCCCTATTTAGGGCATGGGTATTCCCTAAATCCCTTTCCCAGGTGCGGAGTCTTGGTGTTGAAGCTATGCATATTATGCGAACTGTCCTAGAAACCGGAATGCGTTATAACTGGGCCTAATTTTTGTTGTTGAGCCTTCATAAGGAGATAGTGCGATTGCACTCAAATGTCGAGGCATAGTCCCACTTTAAATTTGCATTCTTTGCTAGCTATCTTCGCTGTTTGGCCAAGTTTCTAGTGGTTCACACGGACAATAAGTATGTTCTATGGGATTTTGGTCAATTATCTCGCTCGTGGATCAACTATTTGTTTGAAACAACTGAGTCCCAAGACGCGCCTGAGGGGATTGATGAATCTGTATCCATCATGATAGGGGGGTCATCTGGTACCTCCATCCATAGACGTGATAGTGTAGGGTTGGAACCAGACGATGTGCCCTACACTGCAAAGAGAGCAGAATGGGTCATCAAAGAGACCATCAGTAAGGCCAAGTCGAAGCTAACGAAGCATGAACGTTCAACTGAGGAGGCCTCAAATGTGGACAAGCCACGGGTGAAGCGCATACGGTTCAAGATGCCTGTTCGAGGTAAGTAAACTTAGTACACTTATTGCTTTATCATTTTTGTCTTATTCATAATTTTTATTTTGACTGCTTACATGCCATTGATGCCTTCAGAATTAACTTGAGAATTGAGGAGGTAGGAATTAGAGACTATCATTGAAGAGGAGGAAGCTATGATGGAGTTAATGACTAAGGACGAAGGGGTTAGCAAGGATCAGGTGGGAGAGATGGAGGAGCTACGGGAAGACACCACAGAGACAGAACTGGTGGATGACCAGAGTGGTGTTGATGAAATGTTTAGCAGCTTCCTTAAGGGAAGACTGGACTTAGGTGAACCCCCAAACCTAGAAGGGAACAGAGAACATGGTATATTTCCTTTTATTTTATTGTGTTTCCCTATGAGTCATTTCTTCCATGGTGTTTTACTTTTGTGTTTTCATCTCTTCCAGATGAAGGTAGTGAAACCAGAATGATGTGGCTGGATGTGCCTATGAAAATGGCTCCCCCTGAAAGGACCGTGGAGGTTAGTCCGTCCCGTACTTGTGGACCATGTACTTGGAACGAAATGCTAAGTAAAATGGATTTTGTGGCTGGTATCGCTAAGGAGGTTGTTGAACGTATTTAGGAAGCCCACCTTGAGATAGGTACAAATGTTTTGATTTTTTTTATAGCTTTAGAGTTTCACACCTCATTTTTGTCATTTTATCATTTGTTCTTTTCATGTGCGTAGGTGCCAAACTGAGGTGGGATCCTTCTAGGACTATTAGCATTGATAGTTTGCTCACACTACCCCTAGAAATTGAGCAAATACCAAGGCCAATTTATGACGAGGTGGTAGAGGGTCTTGTACACAACGCCAAATCGCTTTGGACTTGTAGGCGTTCCATCGAACAGTTGTGGTTGCAAGTCCAAGCAAAGGAGAAAGCAGTTTCCAAGTTATCAATTGAGCGTGATGATCTTAAGGCTCGGTATGAGTTCGCCTCTGCTAAACTAAGTGGTGATCATTCTTGGTGGACTTCTGAGGTCACTTATACTAGATACTGGAACCTACTCAATCGCCACACGTCACTGACCCGGAAACTAATAGAGCGCAAGGCCTAGGTAGATCTATTGAACCTTAAGTGCCAGGATTGGAAGGCTTTCGCTTCCAAGATGTGTAAGTGGGGTCAGGATGAGAAGAACCACAAGCACCACTATAAAAGATCATTGAAATAAGTATCTATTGAAAAGCGTTAGCTTGAGATGTTTGTGGAGGGTCTAGGTCTATGCTCTGCATTTGATACCTTTGCTTGGAATACAACTGTTGAGATGGAATCGCCTACTAGGATAATCACAATGGCTTCTGGGGAGGTGTTTGTGGGTGAATTCCCTTTAAATCATCCTACATGGTCGGTAGTTGACAAGGGGAAGGCCTTGGCAGATGTTGACCTAGGCCTTGATGACATCGATTGGGTGAGCGTATCAGAGGAGGAAATCCTCCGTCGGTTGGAGTTCGGTTTAGAGGGATCCCCTATGGTAAGCATTTCATTATCATGAAGCTCGTTCGCTACGTAATGTTTGAAGGTTTTTTCTTTTATCCTTATGTTGATTGTTTCCTTTGCATTTTACAGGATTAAGGCGGCGAGGATGTCCAAGATGCTGGCCTTAGTGGAGTAGGGACCCATGATGCTGGCAAGTCAAAAGGGGACGATCCTCCTATCCCTGATATTTAATTTCTGCTTCAAAATTATTCTGGCTCACATTCTTACGTGAAATTGTAAATTGAATGATTTGAGTTGTGTTGAACGGATGAATAAAATTAGTTGACTCTTGTAATTGTACATCATTACATGTATGTATACACGATTTTTACTTATATATTTTTTTTGTGTATTTTGTGTTTAAATGAAAACATGACATGGAAATATAAAATATTTTGGTTTGTTTTTGTGGTTTAAGTATAATGCACTGATGTAATCATAAGTAGGACTGTAATTATAAGTGAAAGATGATTGTGAAAAAGGACAACATGACAATGCAAGCATAGATTTGAACAATAAACTGGAACTTGGGAGAGAAACAAAATGTAGGTAGATGATCTAGTTTAAGGCCATTTCGGGCGACTCGTACTAGTTTTAGGGCCATTTCGGGCCACATGTACTAGTTTAAGGCCATTTCGGGCCATGCATGAACAAGAGAAGTTTCAAGTGCCATGGGTTGATTTCTTAGGAGACCGACCATTTTTTATCATGGCTAGTTTTATGTCTTTGCAGACATGAAAGTTTAACGTCATTCCAGACATGGAATGTAGTTTAATGTCATTTCGGACTATTCATAGTTTATTGGTTTAGTAATTTTTTGATTTTTCTCATTTTAACGTTGGGAGTAGCATTAATGGGTACGATTCTATATTCAGCGTCCCCTTCGCTGATCACGTTGAATGGTAATTCAGCCCAAGGGAGATATGATGGAATAGTTCCCACGTTGGTGTTTTCAGACGCTCCTGCATGTATTGTGATTTCTATGTCAGTTGTGGTTTCTAAGTGGGGATGCGTATGTACGATTTCAGGTCCGGATATTTCTATTTTGGATGGATTTTCTTTTGTGTCTAAAGGATGATTGCCTACTAGTTGTTGTTCATTTGTGTCATTTTGTTTAGGCTCTTCGAACTTAACTTCTGAGCCTTGGTCTGTATCTATGTACGATGAGATGATGGGTGTAGCAGCCTCCCCGTGTATAACAATTTCGCCACCTTCGTAAGGTAGGTGGATCTCTTGGTGTATAGGGGAAGAGACTGCTTTTAGTTGGGCTAGCCAGGGCCTTCTCAATATTAGGTTGAACCCTAGCATTTCATCGATTACCACAAAGTCGACGGATGTGGGGAACTGATCCCCTACTATGAAGTCTAAAGTCATGGTGCCTTTGACTATCAGGTGCGATCTGCTGAATGACTTCAAACATGTGGTGGTGGTTGGTTTGATTAGCTCTGTAAGCCCCAGTTGTTCAACGATGGGATATGGCACTACATTTGTGGTAGCTCCATCATCTACATGGACCCTATGTATCTTGAATTAGTTCACTCGTATTGTTATGAACATAGGGGCTATTGTTACCTCTCCCATTTTCTCATCCAACTTGATGTTGTCATTGTGGAAACTTAGTGGCTTAGAAGTTGACCCTTGAGGCAAGTACATTACCGCATGAATTGAAGGTTCATTTGGAGGCAAGTCCTTGCTCACTGGGATAGATGTTAACATGCACACTAAAGCTTCGCGATGGGTTTGAGATGTTAACACTAGGTCATATAAGCTCAGTGAAGTGTTCTTTTGTTTGAGCGCTTGCATGACCTATGTTAGACCGTCGCTAGATCTCTACTGTTGGGCGCATGTTTGTTAGCAATGATTTGGTCCATTGGGCCCAACAGTTCTATTTCATGCATGGTTGTCTTGTCACTTTGACCCGGAATCGTTGATTTGGGCATATCATGTTTTCTGGATAATTCACACTTATGGCCTGTGTTTGGTTTATCGTTAGGTTGTGTCATGGGTACTGCGTTTAGCGGGGTAGGTTTAGGAGGTCCTAAGGCTAGCCATTGACGCTCCTTCTCCAAGCGTTCGCATGTAAGCTTATCCACTAGGTGTTCTCATGTGTGACATGGGGGTGCAGCTGGTCTTGGGGCCTCAGGTTGCTTTGGGACTTGTACTACGTATGGAGTCGGGTGGGGTTGCGGTTGGACGGTTGCATGCGGTTGAGTGCTCGGCTAGCCGGGCACCTTGGTGACATAGGGGCTTGGTTTATTTTGTGTTTGTGAAGTGGATGATTGGTGATCACTAGGACGTTCGGGTGTCCTAATGACGTATGGAGTTGGCCTAGCTAGAGGTTGTACCTTTGTTGTTGCACGGGTGGTACTCGGACCACATAAGGGGCAGACTGAATGGGAGGTGTTGGTGAGTTGTAGGTAGTAGCGGCGGGAGGTATGCGCACCACGTATGGTTTTTTGCGTGTCGAGGTGTTAGGAGCTGCTATGGAAGGGGGAATTCGGATGACATAAGGTTGCTGCGGGGGGCATGAAGGTTGAGGCATGGATGTTTGTACAGTGGGAGGAATATGCACTACGAATGGTTTATTAGGCATTTGCTACTTGCGATCGGAATAGATGGTGTTAATGCTAGGTGTTTCAGGTTCGTTATCAAGGTAGATTGTGTTGATCATGTATGGTGCCTCTTTGGTATTTAGAGGATCTTTATACACACCCATGGCCTAGTTTTGTGGTTGGACAGGGTTGGATTTGTCAAAAGTGATCTGACCCTCGTCGATCATTCGTTGGATGTCTTGTTTTAGGGTGAAACAGTAATCCGTGCCATGCCCATTACGTTGATGGTAATCGCAGAAACAGTCCATTCTAAAGCCTTTTGGTATTGGGGGTCATCTGGCATTGCTAGGCTTGGGTTTTGAACCAGTTGACAGATGTGATCATGCCTTTGGATTGCTGCAGGGGATAGTTGTTTATGCTTCATTAATCCAACCTTCAGGAGTTGGTCAAACAACTGCGATGGTTTCATGGGTAGTGGTGTGTATTGATAGGGGTCCTTCCTCTTGAAGTTTCTCGTATGATTCGATGTTGGGTTCTGTGATGAGGATCATTCCGGTGTGGTCACGGGAGTGGGTTTAGTGTAATTAGTAGGGGCCATAGGCGGTTTTCTTTTTTGTCCCACGTTTTCTTGTTGTGTTTCTGCTAACGCTGCTATAGTTTTTTTAACCTTTTCTTGATCTTTCTTACTGTGTTGATTCTTAAAGGCTAAATATGCAGGATCATGACTGTTTTGCACTGCCTCCTCTATGCTCTTGATTTGTACAAATGCTTGACTCAGATTACGTACATTAAGATAATATAGTTTGGATTTGACGAAGTCGTTGACAACCCCTTTTAGGATTGTGAGGAGATATGTCTCTGGGATCGGCTCGTGGAGTTCGTTGAGAGTAGCACTCCACTGCTGGATAAATTTTTGGACAGGTTCAAGGGGTGCTTGTTTAACCTGTATGAGGCTATCTAGTGTTGCCTCAGGCTTCAAGTTATACTTGAACCTGGTGACGAATTGATGCAATAAATCTTCCAGAGAAGATATTGAATTCCGTGGCAAGGCCCGATACCAATCAAGCGCTCTCCCTGCAAGGGACATAGGGAACACTCGTAAAATGGCATGTGGCCATGCCTCGAGTAGCGCGCACTCCAGTCTGAACGTTATGAGGTGAGTGTTGGGGTCTATCTCCCCATTATATTTAGTGAGCGTTGGCAAAGATACACCCTTGGGTAAGGTTAGGGGTGGAATAGAAGAGCTGATGGGGTCATTGTGATAAAAGTCCACTACCTTCAATTCTCTGTCGACAGCTGTCTTGAGGCACCTGACCCCGTCGGTTAGTTCCTGCATTAGTTTTTTAGCATCAGCCTAGTCTTGAGTGCTAGGTGAGATGGAAGGTTGGGGATATTGTGCAGCATAAAAATTAGATTATTGAATAGTGGGTTGGAAGGCTGAAAGCTGTGTAGTTGGAGGCTGCACTTGCAGAATATTTATAGCGGGTGATATCTAGGGCGGCATATTGTGGGCAAGGGATTGCTGTTGTTGTGGTTGTGCTTGGGGAATATTAGCTTGTAAGATTATGTGAGGTGGTATGTTATGATGGGGTTGATGTGATTGGGCACCAATCACTGTCCATTGCCAGGTCATGTTTTGTGTAGGAATCCCCTGGACTTGTTGGGTTACCGTTGTGAAGGATGTTCCTTGGGTTGGGATCCGCGGTATGTAATGAACAGATGTAGAAGCCAGTATTACGTGCAACATTCTGATCACTCGGGGTGGGAGGGTTACTCCTACGCTATTTTGAGGAGGTTACATTTGTAAAAATGGGGGTACCATGGCCGCAGGGGGAACTACGAGGGGAAGCGTGTTGACTTGAACATCGGTTGCTGGAGGAATGGGGATGAGAGTGGGTGCCTCATGTTGAGGCACATGCGCTTGCATGATTTTGAACGGCTGGAGGGACGTAGTTTCACCCGTGAATGGGTGAAACGATGGGTTTGTATAAGTTTGTGGGCTGAGGGTGTGGTATGAATCTTCATGCTTGGATTGAGCGGCGAAGTCGTCCTCCTCTTCCAATTGAGGATTTGCCACGGGCTGGTCCAGAGGCTGATTCTTCAGTAGTAGGAGTTGAGAGATAAGCTCAGAGTAATGCTTTGGGAGAGGAATGATGTCATATGGTGAAGGGATGAACTCATGTCCTCCTCTGTAAAACAATTCGTATTATCTTTTAGCCTCCATCTCAGTTTGGTCCATGGTTAGGCATGCTTATATTTTCACGCATATGAAATTGTATTGGTCCTGGGGTATGATGTTAAACGATGGGTTCCTCCCTTGCAGTCTAAGAGACTAGCGAGGCCCCACAGTGGGTTGTACCACGGGTTGTTGAACAGCCATGGTGCCTACAATGTCTGTGACTGGCTTGGTTACAGCATTGGAGTTTGTGGTGTTTATGATTAATAGTTGAGAATGCAATACAGTGAAAGGGTATGAAACTAGTATACTAGTATGTTAGTAGCGTAGACAAGGTCTACAACGTAGAGTGTAGATAGAGTCAGCGTAGAGAGTGCAATGTAAATGGAGCAGCGTAGACAAAGTCTACAGCGTAGACCACGCAGTGTAGATGCAGCAGCATAGATAAAGTCTACAAGGTAGAGAGTGCAGCATAGACAAAGTCTACAATGTAGAGCATGCAGCAGCATAGACAAAGTCTACAGCGTAGAGCATGCAGTGTAGATGCAGCAGCGTAGACAAAGTCTACAGCGTAGAGAGTGCAGCGTAAACGCAACAGCGTAGAGCACATAGCGTAGACAAAGTCTATAGTGTAGAGAGTGCAGCGTAAACGCAGTGGCGTAGACAAAGTCTACGGCATAGGGCGTGTAGCATAAACAGAATGACATAGATGCTGGGAATTTTGCAGATAGGTGTAAGCTCAGCAGCGTAGATGCTCAACAGCGTAGATGCTAGGAAGTTTTTAGACAGTTGGCGTAAACTCAGTAGCGTAGACGCTGAGGGTTCTGAAGACAATAAGTGTTAAGTAGTTTGGCCCTCCTTCTAGTGCCAATTTCTATACCATCCAAAATCATTGGTATCTGGTTGGAAGGAAATAGAAACTTGGAGATCTCCGGACATGCATAGAAGACCCTACCTTCGCTTGAGGGCAAGCTGAAATTAACGAAGGCAGAGGACCTTGAGTGGTCCGCATGCGGATCAGGAAAGGATTTCCCCGAACGTACACTGATGTGCTATACACTAGGTTATATGTAAACGGTGTAACATATGTAAAATAAAATGTAAACTGCGTAACTAGTATAAACAGAGCATAAACATATGAGGGCGTAAATAGTAAACATGCAATAACTAATGAAAAACTATAATAGATTTCAGGAAGAAAATGTAGCAATATTATTGCAAAATGAGAGTTACAATGCACTGGTCTAACATAGTTGTGGCTCTGACACAAGGCAGATGAATAGCCCCAGTGGATGCAAGGATGACTGTGTGCTGGTTCGAACTGCAGGCACAGCGTAGAAGTTGTATGCTCAGCATACAGGGTCGAGGTCCAGCGTATAGGGATCTTGCTCTGGTTCTTAGCATCTCTCTTTTTCTCTCTGGCTTGCTCAAAATTGCCAACCTCGATCTAATGAAAACTTGGGATTTTTATACAGGTTTAGATGTTAGACTCGGGTTGGATGACACGTGGCACGTTGACCGGGTGCAAAAGAATGAAATGTTACAAGTGTACAATGTGCTGCATCTGCTGGGCGTATACGCTGGGCATATACGCTGTGTCTACTAGGCGTATACGTTGTGTCTATTGGGCGTATACGTTGTACATGCTCAGCGTATAGACTCTAGGATGCCTGATGTCGACATTTGATGATTGCTTTGTTCGCGTGAATTGATACCTTGTATCAAATCTTGCTCTAAAATGTTGTTTCCATGTCATCTTTGGGGATTGCATGCTAGGCATATACACTAGGGAGGTGAGCTTGGGCGTATACGTTGGGCGTATACATTGTGGATGTGGACTTGAGCGTATACGCTGGGCATATATACTGAGAATGTGAACTTGGGCGTATACGCTAGAAATGCATACTTAGTGTTGAGCTCCGAAATTGCCATTTCTGATAGTAGATGTTGTCGTGGTCATCAGTGGGTCCCAAGGAACTACTCCTTGTTGAGTTTGACTCTGCTTGAAGCTGTCTGTGGGCCCCTCAAGCTTTAGCCATGCTGGGGAACATCATGACTTAGCTCGATTCTTGTTAGAAAAAGTACTAAGCTTAGAATTTTGTGGTGTTTTAGTAGCAAAGCTCTTATAGTTCTTCCATTTGAAAGTCAGAATATTTTCTTGAGTGCCTTTAGTAGGAGTCATTGAGTGTTCAGATCTTTATTCAAGCATTGTTGGACCTGAGCATGACAGTGTGTGTGACAATAAAGACAAGCTTCTTGATAAACCTTGCAGCATTTTGTATACCTTAAATGTTTTATTCATGTGTTTAATGCTTTCAATCATTTATTCTAGGTTCCTTAGTAATTAAGCTAATTAAGTAATCAAGCAACATAAGCTAAATAGTGATTAAGTAAACACATAAGTATGACTACTTTGAGCAAGCATATGACATTTTGTAATCCCAGCAGTGCTCAACACTTGGTAAACCAGCAATGTTATATGTGTTCATGATGTGTATGGCAAGTAGGATTGGATACTTATGTTAGGACTAGTTACACAATAGTTAGTTAATTATATTAAAGAAGACATTAAATTAATTTATTCCTTATCGTATTTATTTCAAGTACCAAAATCATAAAACAAAAAATGACAAAAATCATGTACCTCAGTTATACTTAAACCATATCCTTGAGCCTCACAAGTGTAATTGGGAAGACAACAAATGTTCTCAACACCAAGTTCACTTATTAGAGGACTAGTGCATTGGAAAACTATAAAATTCATGGAATTTGATTGAATTGTGCATGAACACTTTGCGATTCGTATGGTTGGGTGTAGGGCTACCTTGTCACTCATGATTGGTGCCATTGCTAGGGAGTCTTTTTGTTGAAATGTGCGCTATTTAGGATTAGTGAACATCATTAACATTGTTGGATGAACCCTAAGGTCAAGATCATTCTCAAATAATATAATTACAAGAGCACATTGATATTTTATTTGTTTGAATAATGTCTTCTTCACATAAGTGTGACGATGCTAAATCACCACTCCCACAATAGTGCAAGGTGGTATATATTTACCCAGATGAATATGTGCTTGACTTCACCTTCATCCTACATCAGGATGAACAACTACGATGGCATGATATGGAAGGAAACATTGTAATGCCTCTTGATTGATCTATGCCCGTTGATGAAGCATTAAGCAGTCGATGCATCGACTAGGTCGCATATATGGGGCCTCGTTATGCGGCTGCGTTGATGCGGCCCTGTCGATGCATCCCTACATGCGTCGACGTGGCCCCATTTACGTGGAGCCTATTTTAGCCTATAAATAAGTGGCCTCTGGCACACTTAGGTATCTTTTGAGTTAATTGTAGCTAGACACTTGCAGTTTGTTCCCGCAAAAGTTAGAATATTTTCCTAGTGCATACCTGCAATGTGATGCTTGTAATTGTACGGAACCTTTATTTGAGTGTGATGTACTTGGACACACACACATGATTGACAATAAAGATCGAGATTACTTCATCATTTCAGCATTCACTTAGTTTAATTATTTAATTGTTATTGTTAATTATTATTGTTATTTACTATTTTTTAGTTAATATTTCTTTATCATTATTTACTATTCCTATTGTTAAATGCGGAATAAGTATGACTTAATCATGAGCATTTAAGTGTGAATACTTGGTAACCCAGTAGTGTACCTAGGATCTACGCTTGGTAGTCCCAATAGTAGTCACGCACGAGATCCAAGATGTGTATGATTGATTAAGGAATGGATGCTAATCGTACTTAGGTTAGCTTAAACTTCATTTCTTATTACTCATTAGTTTAATCAAGATTATTTTCCATTGTCTCTAGGAGTAGCACTAGTTTAGGATCACATCATACGCCTCACTCTAGACTAAACCATACGTGACAAAGAAAATACTAGTCTAGGTGGGAAGACAACGAACTACAATCAATGTGTAACTATCTAGTTACCACAACTAGCCTATCCACGGAGTTCAACCGAATCGTGTGTGAATGCTCATATTCATATGGTTGAGTGTAAGGGTACCTCGCCCCTCATCATTGGCACCATTGCCGGGGATGATGCTAGTTATCTAGATTAGTTACATCATACAAGATCATTGTAACAAAGTATTAACGACATATATTTAAGAAAAAAAGGAGATAATAATAATAATTGCAATTAAATCACACAAAAATTTACAACCATGTCTCTTTTACAAGATAGTGATAATGCAACATCTAGCGAGGCAATTCATTGGAGAACCAACAAAGAAGTTTGGAGTACTCAATCTTATGTAGGAGTTTCATATGTTCATAGACACCCCAACAATACTCAAGGACTCTCATCATACAACTCTGACACCTCTAGTGATGATGGGACATCCCATAGAATGAGGGGGCCTATAAAACCTAGGACCTTCTCAATAATTAACAAAAAATTATTTAAGGATGATTGGGAGACTTAAAAAAGTCATGAAGAGTCTTCCAGCTCTTTCTCTTCTTTTGCTCCTTCAATGTTAGGTTGTGACATGGATGATCATCTCCCTAGGGGTTGGCATAGAAAAAGAAATAGAACCCACAGGCAAAGTTAGAAACACCAACATGAAGAAAGATAACATCAGCCCAACTCACAAACTCATAACCTACCTAGTGACAATGAACCCCTGCTGGCCACTAAGAGCCTAATGCATATAGGAGAGGCTGTTCAAATAGCCCGCAGGCATCATACGGAAAGCTATCTACTGATGCTTGATTTAAACAACTTTCCCAAGTTTTCAGGAGGCTATGATTTAGATCCAAAACAATATTTACAAGGCTTCTATGATGCTTGTACATGGAAAAATATTGATAATGGGTGACAAAAACTTAAGCTCTTTCCTATGACACTCGTTGGCCAAGAAAAAGTATGGTATAGGTCTTTGAAACTGAAATCAATTTGAAGTTGGCCGATAATGGTAGAACTCTTCAATGAAAGATATCAAACTTATGCAAGAGTGTTAGCCTTGAGGAGACAAATCCAAGAGTGGAAACAAGCACAACATGAACCCTTGGACATAGCCTTAGAAAGATATTATGCATTGTTAAAAATTTCCTAGGCCATGGATTCTCCGAGGAAAGGCTAATGTACCACATCATGGATGGGCTCCATAATGAAACAAGGGAGACCCTAGGGATGTATGCCCAAGGTCAACTACATGAGCTACGAACCCATAAACTCCAAGAGCTTATTGAGCGGGTAGCAAAAGAAGAAGGAGAAATAGCTAAATGGGAGAATGCTGAAAGTTCTCGATAGGACAAAAATCTCAACTTAACAAGGGTCCATGATCATGAAGAGGAGAAATCAACTCACTTCAAGGAGGTGGAATCATCTTTGCCAATCCTACAATCACTAGATGAAATTTAGGCAAAGATCAATAAGATGACAGACTAGGTACATGAAAGATGTGGAGAATATGCCAACATTATTAGAGGAAGAACCATGATAAACCAAGAAACAAGATAGAATACCACTAGACAATGGAAAAGAAGGGTTGAAGAGAATAAGGATAAGAACTCAACTACCAATCATATGTATCAATGTAATATTTTCCTGTATGATCACCCCAAAGGTCAATGCCCAATCTTGTCACATTTACATGAGCATTGGGGAGGAATGTTACATCCAGAGTTCATACAAAAATACTGTGTCCAACCATAGTGGCAAAAACCTCAGTCGTGGGGGAGGCCACCACCAACTAGACCGTACCCTTCATATGTCCCAACACCAAATGCTTATTATGTTCAACACCTTGTTTCTCCAATGGGATCAGCATCCTCTAACTCACCTCATCATTATCATTCTCTCAAGTACTATCCACCCATGTCCTCCCCAACAAGATCACCACCTCATGTGCCTTACACTTCTCCTTAACCTCAATATTCTCATACTTCACCCTGTTCTACATCACCACTAGCTATGTCAGAAGATTTTGCACCACAGCACCAACCCACAAACGTTACTTGTGCTGCTACTGTCAATGGTGGTGGAGGTCCTCAATAATGTTGAAAAAACCCTTTCTTTAAGCATGACTGTAGAAAGAGATGGCATAGTTTTGAAACCACTGCATCCTCCAACTTAGCACAAGTTCAACGTTGTATGCATCTGCCTCCTCAAACTCAATGCCTTCTATTACTCTATCTGGGCCACCAATCAACACTCCAACAAGCATGGGGCCCAATGAATATTGCCACATGGGGAGACATGTTAATCCTTGCATACCATCTTACAGTCGTAAGTACCATAGTGGGTCAAATCCTTATAAATTAACCACATCTTATAACTTGCCCCACTATGTCAACTCTAATTAAGTGTGTGAACCCCAATGGGGTAAGTATGACTAGGTCCCAATATTTCCAACATGTAAGGATTTCCACCTTCCATTTATTAATTATAGTCATGCTTAGCCATTTAGTTATGGGGGGTATCCTCCATTCTAACAACACAGAATTAATAAATGTTTTTTTGTTTCTTTAATTTTTCAACTTTTTGTTTTCCAGTTTTTCATCTTTTAATTTATTGTTTTATCCTCTATGAATAAAACACTCATGTGACTCATTGGTTTAGGTGTTGTTCTATGCTATCAAGTCTCAGGTGACTAATTATTTGAATAGCAAGCCCATCACATCCACCCAACCATTCTATTAATAAGAGGTTCTACTCTGGGTATGATGATATTCTTGACATCATTAAAACTTAAAGTAATTTTGTGCTCATT
>MNCI01027262.1:1706028-1734194 GCA_015680685.1 Gnetum montanum | reverse complement strand
ATGCCACAAAAAAATTCCAAGTCACTCCTCCCTTGCACAAAACACCAAGTGATCGTACACCTTGCTGTCATGGCGCTCTTATGGTTGTCCATCATTGGATGAAACAATGTGATGTCACTGATCGAAGGAATGGACTTGGTCCTGATTTTGGAACAACGGGCTAATAACACATTAATCATGCCCTACACTCAAGATTCATTGTTCCTTGAGTTCGTTACCTCACATCTCAATCTTTGTAATCTCTTCTCCAATTCATCCCATCTCACTGTTCATGTATTTGTGACTCATGTCTTGTGTAGCATTGAATTCATACCTCATCACGGTGGCATCTACATGTGTGTGTTTTGTTGCATTAGTATAGATTACATTTAACCCTTCTAGTACCTATTGACATTTTAAGGTGTGGTTATGCAAGGGAATTATAGGTTGGAACCTGCTTTGGGGAGGATCCACTTACGTGACTTTTGTAATTTATACTTGTTGCACACCACTACATCATTTTATACCCTCCAAGTACTTCATTGCCAAATCTATTCTTTTATTTATCATCATTTTATCAAACGTTCCTCAAAACCAGGTCTGACATTAGACTTTTAGGGCAACTTCCTTGAAAAATTAACTCTAAAATCATAGTAAGTAAAGAATTCAACATTTATTAAAGGCAATGAGTAAGGTATGAAATCATTGAAAGTTTTTTCAATAACCTTACTAACAATTGATCTTTGTGTGACTATAGATGACCCCTAAAAGAAGATAACAAGGAGGACCTTCTCAAGGTGCAACTGAACGACTTGGGGGAGGCAGAGGCCAAGGACCTCATGCAAAACATGCAGAACAGAAGGCATAATCATTCAGCATCCATCATGGAACTCCTGTTACTGCATAATATATCCAAGAAAAAGGAGGAGAGGTTAGGGCCTGATCCTATGAAGAGGAACGATGACTATTTGCGACATGTATGTCAAGGCCAATCAAGTGTTCCAGTAGCTGTTATGCCCATGGGAAATGTTGACTCCATCAAACATTGGAACATTAGCATGGACAACTCATAATCCTCATATAGAAGAGGAGAAACATCAGGTGCTTCTTCAATGGTATTAATCTCAGAATCCTGATGCATAGGATAAGGGAAGAGACCCATGGAGGAACCACCACCACCAGGAACCACATGAGTTCCAATAAATTCTATCATTTTGTGTTTGTGTCTGAATTTTTTCATATCCATTGTGAAATGAATAAATTTCTATTCAGTCAATAATCCCATACCTATCCACTGTGTATTCAATTGAGCTTGTTCCTCACTTTCTTTGACTTGAGGACGAGTTCTTATTTAGTCATGAGGGTATGATCAAGTGCTAAATAGTCAATGTATTCACTAGGTCACATATACAGGGCCCCGTATACACGGTTGCGTCAATGCGGCCCCATTGATGCATCCCTCCATGCGTTGACGTGGCCCTGTTTACGTGAAGCCTATTTTAGCCTATAAATAAGTGGGCCTCTGGCACACTTAGGTATCTTTTGAGTTAATTGTAGCTAGACTCTTGTAGTTTGTTCCTGCAAGAGTTAGAATATTTTCCCAGTGCATGCCCACAGTGTGATGCTTGTAATTGCATGGAACCTTTATTAGAGTGTGACATACTTGGACATGCACATGATTGGCAATAAAGATCGAGATTACTTCATCATTGCAGCATTCACTTAGTTTAATTATTTAATTATTATTTTTATTTATTATTTTCTTAGTTAATATTTCTTTATCATCATTTACTATTCCTATTGTTAAATGCGGAATGAGTAAGACATAATCATGAGCATTTAAGTGTGACTACTTGGTAACCCAGTAGCGTACCTAGGATCTATGCTTTGTAATCCCAGTAGTAGTTGTGCATGAGGTCCAATATGTGTACAGTTGATTAAGGAACAAATGCTCATCGCACTTAGGTTAGCTTAGACTTCATGTTCTATTACTCATTGGTTTAATCAAGATTATTTTCCATTGTCTCTAGGACTAGCACTAGTTTAGGATCACATCATACACCTCACTCTGGACTAAACCATACGTGACAAAGAAAATACTAGTCCAAGTGGGAAGATAGTGAACTGTGATCAACATGTAACTATATAGATACCACAACTAGCCTATCCACGGAGTTCGACTAGATTATGCATGAACGCTCATATTTGTATGGTTGAGTGTAGGGGTGCCTCGCCCCTCATCACTCGTGATGCTACTTCAAACTCTTAAGAACTTAGACATCCAAGATCTTCAAGAGGAGTATGTTATGCATGATTATGATTACTAGGACTACCATTCGATTGAAATACAACATAGGAGATATTTACATTAGGAGAAGCAACATGAGTTTGCGAAGGGGAAACAGTTCACCAATCCCTTATTCCTATTGAACAAAAATGATAATGAGGACCCTCTCTCTGGGGGCTCTCAACATGAAAATTCTCCACCCCTCATTACTGTTGATGGGGGCATGAACCTGAATCTACATTCCACTATCAACAAACTAGGTTTAGGTAAAGATGGTAGTCAAGGTTAGGTTTAGACAAGCACTAAGATAAGAAACATAACAAACATGGTTGTGACAATTGAAGGGAAGTTGGAAGATACCATGGTGGTGGCAATCCTCCTGATTCTTTGCCCTCTTCATCTTCATATTCTTCTTCCTCTTCTTCTAATTCTAAAAAATGTAGGAGAAGAAACAATCATGATGGTGGTGAGTAGTAGGATAATAATATTGATCGCCATGCCCACAATAATTGAGGGGGTAATAGAGGACATCATTGGCAACAATGAAATAATGATGATGATGAGGCTTTACTGGAAACTCAAAGCATGCTTAACATTGCATAGGCAGTCAAGACTCCAACTAGGCATGTGAAAGATAGTTAGATTAAGCACTTAGATATGAAAAATATCCCAAGATTTAAGGGGGGAATAGAACTATGATCCACAAAATCATCTACAAGCCTTTCATGATGCCTGTGCCTTACAAAACATATAGAATGCTTGATAGAAATTGAAGCTATTACCTAGGACACTCATCAAAGAGGTAGAGAGCTAGTATTGGTCCTTGGAGTTGGAATCTATCCATAGATGGAGTACCATGCTAGAAATATTTAATGATAAATACTAGACATACTCTAGAGTGTCTAATCTAAGAAGGTAAATATAAGGCTAGAAACAAGGAATACATGAACCCTTGGATGCCACTATGGGTAGATATTATTCTCTCTTACATCGATGCCTTGGCCATGATTATTCTTAGAGGGAATAACTTTGCCACATCATAGATTGGCTTAGAGTGAAAACTAGAAGAACTCTTGAGATTTATGCCTAAGGGAGACTATCTAAACTAAGAGCCCATCAGATAAAAAGGTTGATAGAATAGGTAGTAAAAGAAGAAGATGAGTTATGAAAAAAGGAAAGTGTAGAAGAATATAATAGGGATCCCTCCATCAGGAAAAGATAGGTCTAATTCTATGATGAGGAGGAGTCATCACTTAACGAGGTGGTGAATAGGAAAACCTTACCCATCCAAAAAGCTATTTTCAATAATTTGGAAAAGGTTGATAAATTATGGAACTATTTGGATGAAAATTTCCAAACTACTATGAGGATTGATGAAGAATATAAAGAGTAGAATAGTGATCACAACCGTAAAAGGTGGAAAGAAGTTGAACGTGCCTACCAAAGGAGTAAGAGAAAAGCTACTGCAATAGAAGAAGTTGTGGAGATAGACTCCCATGATGATGTTGGGTGTGACATTTGTTAATATGACCATCCTATGGGATGTTTCCCTATGGTGTCACACTTATAAGAGTCTAGGGTGTATGCACTGAATCATCAACTAGCATGAAGGTAAACACCCAGATGATTGCCTTATCTTCAAGGTAGTCCAAGGTAGTTCCACTAGCAACAACAAGCTTACTATCCAAGTGGAGCTCCACCATAACCAAATGACCAATACTAGTAGTGGAAGCAACCATAGTCATGGGAAAAGCCATCACCAAGCTAGCAGTACCCTTACAGGCAACAAGATCCATATAGGTACTATTTTTAGTAACCTATTTCTCCATGAAGCTTTGCAAGCCATGCCTCATTCCAACATCACTATTATCCTCCAAAGTATCATTGAACTCATTCACCATCTACTTGAGGGAAGCACCCATATCCATACCATCCTCTACATTCATCTGCCCTTAATCCAATTACCTCTTGCTTCATCCATTTAGGGTGAAATTTCCCCACAGTTGCAGTAATGAAATTCTCTAAGGGTTGTAAATTTACAATCGGCCTTCTAGCCAAGTGGTTCAGACAATCGATCTAGGAAATGACCACTTTTCTAACCCAACAGTCCTTCCAAACCGTCATAACCTAATGCAGTTGGTCACCCTATATCTCCAGCATCCTCATCCTATACACTAGACACATTCAAAGACCCTTCAAACCAAAGTTGCCTTAGATCCACACTGTGATGTTAACTCATGTTGTCTCTAATTTGATCAAGGTTGGCAACCTTCCCATGAAGAGATCTAACCTAGGAAGTCCTCTTATTTACTTATAGATCACTAGACATGAGCCATGCAAGGTTCTTCTTGATTCTGGTTCCAATGCCAATCTCATCTCCCATGACATGTACAAGGCCTAGAACCTACCACCTCTTAAGAAGAGCAATGTCCATTTGGAATTAGTAGACTAGTCAATCACTATGCATTTGGGATTAGTAGTCCTATTCTGCTAATTTTCTAGTGATTAGGGTAGAAAACTGCAAAGGCAACATCCCATCATTATGGGACGTGCATGGTTAAGCACTATTGATGCATGAATTGGCATCAGGGACCTCTCCTTGATAATCTCCATGGAGAACAAATTTGAATGACTTGAGAAGAAGGAATACAATGATAATGTGTGTAATTTCATGGAGAAAATCTGGTCTATTAAAAGTACATTAGTGTGCACATGAAACTGATATCTAAAGGTGCCTGTATGTAGCAGCCATAAAACAAGAGGGCACCTAGTGGCTGAGAGTTGACTCTAACAGTGGCACACTATGCATGGAACCCTTTAAGAGCCTAACATGTGCTTATGTTGTTGACATGGATGAACTTGAGCTTGAGCAAGTTCATCACCAACTCTTTAATGATGAAGTTGATGATACTTATTGGGAAGATTTGAAAATCCTTGATAATTTCAAGCTAAAGCCCCTAGAGTTAAAAACTCTACTAGCTAGCATGGAGTATGCATTTTTAAAAAATGACAAGTTGGTCATAATCAATGCAAATCTTGCTCCTAAATAAAAAGACAAGTTGTTGGAGGTGGTCAACAAGTGGCCAACAACCTTTGCTTAGTTCTATCTTGAACTAACTAGAATTGATCCACGAATATGCCAACATTGTATCTACACCAACCTAGCCATGAAGCCAAGAAGGCAGTTGTAGAGGTAGCTGAACCCTAAGTTGAAGTAGATCATCAAAGAGGAAATAAAACAACTCCTCATGGTGGGGTTCATCTATCTCATTGCAGATAGTGAGTGGGTTAGCCCACTTGTAATTGTGCCAAATAAGGGTGGAAAGTGGTAGGTATGCATCAAATTTAGGCTGTTAAATATGAAAATATTTAAAGATCATTTTCCATTGCAATTTGTGAACCAAGTGTTTTACATCATATCTAGGCATTGCTATTATAGCTTATTGGATGGTTATAGTGGGTATAATGAAATCTAGATTGTGCTAGAAGATTAGGCCAAAATAATGTTCATGAGCCCCTAGGGAACTTTGCATATTGCAAGATGTTGTTTAGTCTATGCAATGCCCTTACAACATTTCAATGCCTGGTCTTTAGTATTTTTCAATAGTAGATTGGTAGTAGTGTAGAAGTCTTTATGGATGACTTCTTTACCTATGGGGTTACATTTGAGTAAGCCCTAGATCACCTTAAGCAAGTATTGAAAAGATGTGTTGAAATAAATCTTAGGCTCAATTGGTAGAAAAACCATTTGATGATCCAAGAAGGCATAGTACTGGGATAAAAAATTACTTAGGCAAGGATTGAGGTAGACCCAAAAAAGATGAAGGTCATCTAAGGAATCACACCAACTAGTTCCTTGGACACACTGGCTACTATCAGTGATTTATAGAGAATTTCTCTAAGATTAAAAAGCTATTGGTTGAGCTTACAAAGAGATATGCTTCATTCATATGGATCAAGGAGTGTGAACATGCATTCCAACAGCTAAAGGAAAAACTTGTGGAAACTCCAATTCTATGGGCACTAGACTAGTCTAGATCATTTTATATAATGATAGATGCATCTAATTATGCCATGGGAGCCATGCTTACATAGTTGGATGATAAGAAATGTCCATATTACATCAACTGTGTGAGTTGAGGCATTGTGGGTGCATAGTTGAATTACACCACAACTAAGAAAGAACAAATGGTAGTGGGTGTGCTCTTGAAAAGTTCACATACTATGTGCTTGACTATAAAGTGTTTATGTACAAAAATCATAGTGTCATCCTCTTCCTAATGAACAAGTCAATGATGAGCCCTTGTATCATATGGTGGCTCTTGATCTTATAGGAATTTGATCTCATAATGATAGACTGAAAAGGGATTGAGAATGCAGTTATTAACCATATCTCTTAGTTAAGATGGAATAATAAATAGGAGGAGAACTACCTCTTTGATCAATTTTTAGATGAACTCCTCTTTATAAAATCAATAAATGACCAAGTGGCCATCAAATCAAAATTGTATGATGGCATCCTTACCTTCTTACTGAGGAGATGCCACAAAATCTGGATCTTAGGAAGAAACAATAGTTTCTTCATTGGGCTAAGTACTTCATGGAAATTAATGAACAACTTTACAAGGTGTGCATCGATGATATGGTTCGTTGGTGTGTCCTTGATGTAGACCAATTGCATGTTCTCCAAGATGCTCATGAAGGCCCTTACAAAGGCCACTATGTGGGGAGATACATAGCCATAGAAATCCTAATGGTAGGATACTATTGGCCTATAATCTTCAAGGATGTCCACTAGTTTGTTCGATCCTATGAATGGTGTCAATGAGATGGTGGGATGACCATTCTAATGAAGCATCCTCAATAGTGGATTGAACCACTAGAGCCCTTTAACATATGGGACATAAACTTCATGGGTCCCATCACATCCATGTCCAATGAAAAGGCACACATCATTTTAGCAATTGACTATTACACCAAATGGGTAGAAGTTACAACCATCATTGATGAGATGCGATATGCACAAGCCGTGATATCGCGTATGCGATATCGCAGCCGCCACGATATCGCATCGTTCCCTATGATATCGTGTACGCGATATTGCGGTCCACCGCCGAATCTATAAATAAGAGGTAGCACTCCCCTCAGTTGACATCCTAGGCTAAAAGTAGCAAAGCTCTGGTGGATTGATCACCCCAAAGATAGAATATTTTCCATGTGCCCGCAGTAGGAGTCCCCCAAGTGAACGGTTCTTTATTCGAGCAGCTTTGTGCCTGAACGCAAGTTGTGTATGACAATAAAGATGAGCTTTGTGGATAAACCTTGTAGTACATGGATAGGTTTATTTAATGTTATTTATTGCTTTTCTAGTAATGTGGCATGAGTACAACTTCGTTACGAGCATTGACGAATGTGTACAGCTAGCTAAGGAATCGGCTACTCATCGCGATTAGATTCTCTCACCCTTATCTCCTAGAACATGGGACAAGTACGACTTGATTACGAGCATCTACCGATGTGTACAGCTAGTCAAGGAATCAGCTGCTTGTCACACTTAGGCTAGTTAGGTGTCTTAGTACGACCGCTTTGAGCACGTGTATTACATGTGGTAATCCCAATAATGATTAGCGTTTGGTAGCCACAGTTGCATAGTTCAAGGTGTGTACGACAAGTGGGAACAGATGCTGACGCTAGGACTTAGTGTTGTAGTTAGAGTTAGTTTTAGTCTCTCAACCCTTCACCCCTTAGCATAGGAGATAAACCAGAAAAGACCAAAAAAATCATATACCTTGGACTTACTTAACCATACACCGTGAGAACAAAAAGTAACTCTAGGAAGACAACGATTAATTAACCCCAAGTGTTCCTTGCGGCGTTTAGGCATTTAGTCTGCGGAGTTTGACCAGATCACGTGTGCTATGCTCATTTCATATGGTTGAGTGTATGGGTACCTCACCACTCATCATTGGTGCCGTTGCCAGGGACTAAGTGTTTGTACACCAATTAGAACATTAGGACATCTTTCACATCTTTGTGAGCCTTAACAAACCTTTGGGTTAATTAGTTAAATAAGAACATATATAACGATGAATAGCACACCAATAAAATGGCTTCTTCTCATAAGGTTAACTCACCTAAGGATAACACGGAAGACAGTCAGTGACATACACATAACCTGAACTAGCCAAGTCCTTAGCAATATAAGGTGACATATACTCATCCCGATGAGTATATGCCTAATTTTACTTTTATTCTCCATCAAGATGAACAACTGCGGTGGAGAGATTTGCAAGGTAACATTGTGTTACCCCCAGATCGATTAGTCCCTAACATGCTTTTCCGTGCCCTAGCATAGATTGGCATGCAAGAACTATTTGCGGAATACATTATGGATGACTTTGACACAAGGGATTATCATCCCACCACTGCCCAATGTATTCGGGACGAAAGGCAGGAGAGCCAACATTCATTGTTGAAGGACAAGGTCCCCCATGTCCTTAGTGAAATAGGAAATGAGGAACCCCTCACAATGGGTTTCTTAGAAAAAAATGTTCCTCCTCTTCACAATGGTGAAGAGGTTAGGCATCAGGGCCTTCGATTAACTGTACATGCTACTGGCTTTGATCCCCATAAGCACCAACTGTTCACGACAAGAACAACCACTCACACTAAGGATGGACACTTAGAGAGTTATAACGATTGGGGCTGAAGGAGCCGAAGAGAAGGTAAGAAACATCACCATGGTGATGGATCCCATTCCTCTTCTACTGCATCTCATCATTCACACTCTCCTTCCACATCTAGGTGCAACCATCGTGAAAACAACGGAGAGGGTAAAAGTAAGGAAGATGAAAGACCTCGATAGGAAGATCGAGAGGAGTTAGGACAAGGGCAAGAACGTAGGGAGAGCAGGGAACCACCACGAAGACATCATAGACATCATGATAGGGATGATCATGACGAACCCCTACTCATAACTCGAAGCATGCTAAACATCACAGAGGTAGTTAGGATCCCCACAAGGCACTTAAAAGATAGCAGGATCAAGCATTTGGACATAAATAATATCCCACGTTTTGTAGGGGGATACAACACTGATCCTTAACATCATTTACAGGCATTCCACGATGCCTGTGCCTTGCAAAATATAGATAATGAGTGGAAAAAGCTTAAGTTGTTCCCAAGGACACTCACTAAAGAAGCAGAGAGCTGGTACCGGTCCTTAGAACCGAAAACCATTAGGAGCTAGAGTACAATGCTTGAACTGTTCAACAACAAATATCAGACATACTCCAGAGTGTCCAATTTGCATAAGCAGATCCAAGGCTAGAAACAAGGTGCTTATGAACCCTTGGATGCTCCCATGACCCATTACTATACACTGCTACATCGTTGCCTGGGCCATGGGTACGCTAAGCGGGATCAACTTTGCCACATTTTGGATGGGCTAAGAAATGAAACGAGAAGAACTCTTGGGAATTACGCCCAAGGGATACTTTTCCAACTGAGAGCCCATGAAGTTGAAAGTTTGTTGGAACAAGTAGTGCAAGAAGAGGGTGAGCTACGTAAGAGGGAAAGTGCGGAAGAATACAACCGCGATCCCTCCCTTTGCAAGAAGGGAGTGAAATTCTATGATGAGGAGGATGAGTCACCACTCGAAGAGTTGGTGAATCAGAAAATCTTACCGATCCAAAAGTTAACAACCGAGGTATCAGCTAAGGTAGACCAAATGTAGGATTCCTTAGACTCAAGAATAGAAACAGTCTTAAAAATCGTAGAAGAGTCTAAGGTAGAACAATGTAGTGACAAAGGAAAAACCAAGCGGAGAAACTTAAGCCCTGCACATAACAAGGGTAAGGGAAAAATTCCTATCTCCAATGAGGCTATGAATTTTGATTCAAATGATGATAGTGGATGTGAGGTCTGCTACTATGACCATCCTAATGGATGTTGCCCAATTATCTCACATCTGTAGGAGTCTAGGTTGTATGCATTAAATCCAAGACTTAAGTAATGGCAAACACCCCGAAGGTTACCTTATCCACAAGGTAACCCAAGGCAGTTCCACCAACCCTTAACATATTACCTAAGTGGAATGCCTCTATAGCCTATTGGACAACATCAACAGTGGTAATACCCATAGTCATGGGGGATGCCACCGCCAACACATCAATACCCTTACCAGCAGCCCGATCCTTACAGTTATTATGTGCAGCAGCCAGTTTCTCCAGGTGACTCTATGGGTCACACTACTCCTCACCATCACTACCAAGTTCGGGAGTACTTTAGGAGGAGTCCTTCTCCTCCGGGAGTCATCTCACATTCAGTCCATCCTCTAACTCCACCCGCATCTCTTCCACCTGTAGCTCCCATACAACCTATTCCAACAATGCAAGGGGAATTACCTACCCAACCGCAGCAACGTCATGCCACAAGAGCTATAAATATTTAGCATATAAATATCCAACCAGGTGCTAGTTCTAATAACTGTACAAAGAAGAGACTGTTCTTTAGAACTAGGAGCCCAGATAAACTCTCACAACAACAAGCAGTTGGGTACATGTATAGGCCTCTAACCACTAACGCTTCGGAGAACCCTTCAGTCCAACAAAGTGTAATGCATACGGTTATGTTAACACATATCATAACTGATTGGATAAAGGTGAGCCACCTTCTCAGGAAACTACTTGACCTTGGGAACCCCTTAATTCATTTACAAATCACCAAAAATGCACCGCATCGAGCTCATCTTGACTCAAGTTCTGGAGTCAACTTAATTTCGCAAAAGATGTATCATGCCTAGAACCTATGACAACTTAAGAAGAGTAACATACAACTAGAGCTGGCAAAGCAATCCATCACCATTCCCTTAGGATTGGTGGAGGACATTATCACCACTGTGTGTGGGTGGTCATACCCAGCCGATTTCCTGGTGATCGAAGTTAACAACGAAGGGGGATTCCCCATTATAATAGGAAGACCGTGGCTAAGCACCGTAGACGCGTACCTAGGAATTCATGATCTTTCCATCAAAATTTCTAAGATAAACATTTATTGAAAGATCAAGAAGAAGAAAGTTCCATGCATCACATATAGTGATTCATCGGGTGATGACATGGAGGAAATGTCTCCATGTGAGAGGTGTGCATATGAGAATGAGAAACAAAGATGCATGTATGTAGCAACCACACAAGAAGTAGTAGGCACCCCGTGGTTGACAGCTACTCGTAAGAGTAGATAAATATGTATGAAACGAACTGAGGAAACTCATGCCAACAACCGTGGCATAGACACATTGGAACGTGATCGTCGCCAACTTCCACCCCTCAACTTAAGATCATCAATTGGGGGAAGTTGGGCACTTCTAAGAAATTCCAATAGACACTCATTATTTTGGATCTCTTCCTTACAACTTAGTCATGGGGGAGATGGCCACCTACGCTAATCATATGTGGCCCTTAGTTCTTTTTCAATTTTTGTTTTACACATTTTTGTTTTACAACGTTTTTGTTTTACATATTTTTGTTTTACAAATTTCTTTAACTTTTTCTATTTTTGTTTTACACTTTCTTTAACTTTTCTTGTTTTTTGTTTTACACCATCGTTATACTTTTTCTATTGTGTGTGTGTGTGTGTGTGCCATCCACCATGTAAGTTTGTTTCATAATAAGTGTTCAGGCTGATGGTATGAATTGTTTTTTGTTAATTGCTATGGTTTGGTTTTTACCTTTAAGTTACAATGTTGATACTAAGGTATGTTTCTTTTGATATGGCAGGCAATGAGTTCACTTCATCCATCCATCCATCAAATTCTATGGTTTCTCTTGGCTTGGAAATGTACAGTTCCCTCCTAATAAGAACTTTAATGAATTGGTGACTGGGTATTTCTCAAACTAAGGAAGGACTCAAGGTTTGCAAAGGGTGTGACTTCAAGGAAACTTGATGCTTTTGTGTTGGTCATTCACTTGGGTTCTTGGATGTTTTCTTCTTGAGTTTTCTTACCGTTCCAATATTACCCAATTATTGGAAGCTGAGATAATAAAAATAAGAAGTCTTTGCATGGTGTGGTCCCCACGCATAAAAATACAAAACACAAAAAGCAAAAATAAAAATAAAAAAATAAAAAAACAAACACCAAAGTGAGGATTCAAAGCACACCCCTTAGAAGAAATAAAATTTGGGCTGCAAGCACTGGTTATGGAACCAAAAGTGTTCCCTCTAACTAAGGCCCTTCTCGCTTCCCATTGTCTCCTTTGTTTCATCAGAATGGTGGTGGCTCTTCGAAGATGCATCCTCGTATCCGAGTGGATGGTTTAACCAACTACATTGATGTGAAGTCACTGGAAGTGGTTGGTTTAAGCTCAGAGTTGGAATGAGATTTGCCAAGTCACATTAATCATCAAACACACAAGGGGCTGTACACCACCTTGTTCTTGGGATTCCATTCCATTCTCTTCTCTGCATCCTTCTCTCCATTATTCACCTCATTTCCGGTTGTATCATTAGTGTATATATTTTGGTTGATGCATTGTTCTCTTTTTGGTAAATTCTTCCAGTTAAGACTTTAACTCTTGTTCCAAAGAACATTTCCCAGAGCCTACGAACTCTTTGAATGTGGGTTTGTTAGGGCATTAAAGGGCATGAGCCTACTTTGGGGAGGACCCAATGACATTCCTATTTGGAACATTAGTTAACTTCTTTTCCTTAACATTTTGCAATTGATTTTATTTTGTTCATTTCCATCTTGACATCTCTTTTATCGATGTCCTAGTTGTCCATTTTTATCTCTCTACCTTACTCCTTTTCTTTCTCCATTCTTTCGCTACCGAAGGTTTGTGATTAGTTATGGGGGTATGGGGCCTAATTTTTCGATTTTTCTCCTAAGCCCCAAATTTTTTTGTTTCTCTTCCTAACCCCTACACCTTCTGTAGTCATCAATTACATCTTCCTAGATCCATATCAGCCATACCACAACCTAGCTAATGGACTTACACCGAAGCAAGGTATCAATTACTTAATGATTCAATTACCCTTGCTAATATATGATTGTGTTGTGTGTGCAGATGGAAATCATACAACAATGAATTGGATCTGGAGCAAACACCTCGAATAGAGCAGCGCTGAAGCAGCTATGCAAGGAGCAGAATTGATGATGCACTTACAGATGGACAATGGAAGGCACAATCTAGGCATTGGCAGTAGCAAGACTCTTCTCTCTTCTTCTCTTCTCTTCTCTTCTCTTCTCTCCCCTCTTTTCTCTTAGCTGCCAAATGTGGCCTAATGTCATTATAATAAGGTATTCACCCTTGTTGTCATGAACACTAGTTTGTCAAGTCTTGTAATAATGATCTGTTCACATGTCATCCCATTAGTTCCATTCCCCTCAATAATGCCATACCTACCTAATATTATTGTAAGGAACTCGAGGACGAGTTTTCATTCAGTCATGGGGGTATGATAAGACGCGATATGCACAAGCCACGATATCGCGGTCTGCCGCCAAATCTATAAATAAGAGGCGGCACTCCCCTCATTTGACATCCTAGGCTAGAAGTAGCGAAGCTCTGGTGGATTGATCACCCCAGAGATAGAATATTTTCCATGTGCCCATAATAGGAGTCCCCCAAGTGAACGGTTATTTATTCGAGCAGCTTTGTACCTGAACGCAAGTTGTGTACGACAATAAAGATGAGCTTTGTGGATAAACCTTGCAGTACATGGATAGGTTTATTTAATGTTATTTATTGCTTTCCTAGTAACGTGACATGAGTACAACTTGGTTACAAGCATTGACAAATGTGTACAGCTAGCCAAGGAATTGGCTACTCATCACGATTAGATTCTCTCACCCTTATCTCCTAGAACGTGGGACAAGTACGACTTGATTACGAGCATCTACGAATGTGTATGGATAGTCAAGGAATCGGCTGCTTGTCACACTTAGGCTAGTTAGGTGCCTCAGTATGAACACTTCTAGCACATGCGTTACGTGTGGTAATTCCAGTAATGATTAGCGTTTGGTAGCCACAGTTGCATAGTTCAAGGTGTGTACGGCAAGTGGGAACGAATGCTAATGCTAGGACTTAGTGTTGTAGTTAGAGTTAGTTTTAGCATAGGAGATAAACCAGAAAAGACCAAAAAAATCATATACCTTGGACATACTTAACCATACACCGTGACAACAACAAGTAAGTCTAGGAAGACAACGATTAATTAACCCCATGTGTTCCTTGCGGCATTTAGGCATTTAGTCTACGGAGTTTGACCAGATTGTGTGTGCCATGCTCCTTTTGTATGGTTGAGTGTAGGGGTACCTCGCCACTCATCAATCATTGATTGTACATCATCCATTACTACTTAATTTGTATAACAACATATTGTAAACAAGTTTGATGTGCTACGTGCACTAATTTCTGACAATGAAACCCATTTTACAGGTTCCACCTTTCGGAAGTTGATGAAACACTTAGGGGTGGAACATAAATTAATAACACCCTATCACCCCTAATCCAATGGTCAAGAAAAAGTCACCAATAGGAAGATCAAAAAGATGCTAACAAGGATTGTAAGTAAATACAGGAGAGACTGGAGCACAAAATTCAATGATATCCTTTGGTCATATTGCTCCACGTGGAAACTCCTCATATGCTACTCTCTCTATGAGCTAGTGTATGAAAAACTTCAAACACTTATAGTCCAATTCGAATTCCATACACTTTCAAAAACTTGTGACTTGAACCTTGATGTGAGCCTAGCACAAAGAGAAATATTGATCAACCTGAATGTGCTAGATGAATACTGATCAATGGCCCTATCTTTGAGTGAAGTGCACAATGTATACAACAAGAAGCGTGATGACCTTAGAATATGGAAAGTAAAATTTTAACCTGGAGATAAGGTTTTTTATTGGAACCCCATACATGTAGCCCAAAAAACAAAGTTCCAAATGTTGTTGAAGGGACCTTATATAATATAAGAAACCTTTCCTTCTAGGGCCATGTTAATTTTAAAAATTGAAAGCCCAAACAAAAAGGAATTGGTTAACATCCCACAAGTGAAACCTTTCCTTTTGCCAAAGAAAATAAATGTAATGAATACCTCATTGGATGGACAACCACACTCTATATTCCATGTCTACTCCTTTCAACTTAGTCATGGGGGAGATGGCTATTTATGTTGACCATGTACATTTCTCCTTAGTTTTTCAATTTTTTGTTTTACACTTTGTGGATTTTTACCCCTTTTTTTGGTTTTTATTCTATTAATTTTCTCAATTTTTGTTTTACAACATTGTTAGTATGTTTTATCTTTCTTAAATATTTTATACTTATATATTTTACTTTATTTTTTATATGCCTTTTTGTTATTTTTGCTAATAAAAGTGCTTTATTATCACCAAGCATAGTGCCATGTTGCTATTTACTAAAGGTGATTTGTGCTTAATGATTTGATTGCTAATGTCTAGTTTCCATTTTTGAATTATGATGTCTAATGGCTAAGAAATGGTTTATATTTCATGGAATAGGTAGTGAGTCCATGTCATCCACCCATTCAAAAACTCTATGGTTTTCCTTGTTTCGGAAGTTTAAGGTCTCTTTTCATGAAACAAACTTTTAATTAATTTTTGACCTTAGTAGTTTCCAAAATTGGGTAGGATTCAAAGGTTTGCATAGGGTGTGACTTCAAGGGAACTCAAAACTCTTTGTACTCTTCTACTTATTTGATTGCTTAAGTGTTTTCTTTGACATCTCACCATTTTGTGTTGATCAATAATAGGAAGTTAAATTAAGTCTTTGCATGGTGTGGTTCCCATTGAAAAAAGAAGAAGAAATAAACATAATGGAAATTCAAAGCACATTCCTTAGATACATAAAATGGGCTAAAAGTACTATTTATGAGACTAGAAAGACATGTTACCTATGCTTGAAGGTCCCCTCTAACTAAATCTTTCTCTTACTTTCTACTTCTCCTTTCTGTTCTTTATGGAATGGTGGTCATTTTATGGAAGCACTTTTGTGTCTTGAGGGGGTGGATCATTCTTGGAGTGGTAATGCGAGGTCATTGAAAGTGATTAGTTTTGATTTGGACTAAGGATGGATCTTCTTGGGTTATTTTAAATAGAAACTCCACAAGGGACCTCTTATGACCTCAATTTGGGATTCCATCCCACATTCTCGGTCATTCATCTATGTTACCCATAACTCACCTCACTACCAGTTTTCATGTTATGCTCAATATCTTAGTTTGATGTGCTGAAATTCTTGGATAGATTCTTTTTGGTTGGTCCTTATATTTTCATAACCATTAATAGATTATGGGGCCCATAGACTCCTTAATTAAGTTTATGCAAGGGTGAAAAGAGCATTTGCTTGATATGGGGAGGATCCACTTTCCTATCTCTATGTTTGGATAGTTAAGCCCCCTAGCTTCGACATTGTTGCAATCATATCTTTCACATGGCCCATTGTGCATCTAGCTCTATGCTCCTTAAACTTTCATAAACTTCATTCTCCATAAAATTTCTCAAAATTTCTAAATTTTTTGAATTTTCTAAACTTCAACATCCTCTTCTACTATTTTCATCATGTTCATAGCTTTTTGGGCTTTCATTTTACTCCAAATTCACTCAAAAACTCCTTGTATTTTCAAAGTTGGACCAAAGTCAATGGTGATCAACATTTTCATCAACTAGGCTTAGTCGATGTAGTTGATCCCATCAATAGGGCTGCATCGACTAGGCCTTGTTGACGCAACACAAAAAGTTTATAAATACCATCGAGCACTTTGAAATTTTTATCATTTTCTTAACAACAAGGGAGGAGTTTTTGCCATTTTGCAGAGCCCCAAACCTTCCGAAGCCCGTAACTTCCTAACAATTCTAGCTTCCAAAGGTAAGATCTTAGTTGTGGGGGTTGCAAACCCTAAGGTTTCTAATGAGGATTTTTTGAAAATTTTTGTAACTCCCCTAGAGGGTTAAGGAATATAATGATATTGAACCATCACTTATTGAGATTTTAACCATTCTAACACCTCTGGTGTGACTATAATCATTTATTAATATTAAGATACAAATCAATTAGTGATTAAAATTGATCAAATCAACCATAATCACAACTTAGCCAGGTGTAACCTTCTTAATGAGATAAGGTATCTCAATTATTTCACATTACACATTAATTGCTAACTCGTGGTCATGTTGTGATTATAGATGGCACCAAGATCGAAATAGCCATAGGAAGGAGGACCCTCTCAACCAAGAGAGAAATGACCCAGAATTAGAAGGGGCCAACAAGAATAAGCCCAAGAACAAGTAGAAGAAACGCATGCAATGAGACCTCTTCAAAAGAGCCCAAAGTGGAATCTGTTTGATAGATTCTTGAGGAAGCAGCTACAATAGAAAAATCATAGTTAGGGAGGGCATTAGGGCCTATGTCAAGACTTGAAGTCACACTAACACAAGCCTACCTCAAGATAATTAGGCCCTATGATGTCCAACTCTCAGTTCTTCAAGAACTGAATTTTGGACCATTTTTAGAACATGCTCTAGTAGAGATAAAAACACAATTGAAAACCTCTTCCATGTGGTCAATCATTAGTTCTAGTGGGGAGTGGTACATGGAAGAGACATACCTCTTATGGAATAATAGATGGGTAGGTTCCATTGTGAAAATCAAGGACATTTAAGTGTCCTACTTAGTTGAAGCCATTGTGTAGGCTCTTGGCCTACTTGATTCTGGAACATAACTGGGAAAGCAATCTATGGAAGTTGATCTGGAGGCCAAAAAGGAGTGGACATAGTGGTGTTACATGGTTGACCACAAGGAGTTTGATGCACTCACACCAGTGGAGTGCATATACTTCAAGATAGTGACTTATCACCTTAATCTAATGATGAGGCCTAGTAAGGTGACTTCCTTCTTTGCTTAAGAATGCACTTCTCTAAGCAAAAGATTTCTAGCAAACCTTCCACAACTAATCTATTTAGAAATAGAAAAGTGTTTCAAAGAGAATGAACATGGAAGGAAAACCCTACCTTTTCCATGCCTTATTTGAAAATTTTGCAAAAGGGAAAAGATAATCTGTTATGAAAATGACATGATTAGGCATACTCTTGTAGCCTCTTGGTCTAAAATGATGAAAGATAAGATGCCTTCCATGTATAAGGAAAAGGAGTAGTAATCACCACCTCCACCACCCACTCAAGAAACAACATCGAAGACCCATGCAGCCATTGAGTACTTGTGTGAAATCTAAGAATAGCTCTTGCATGTGCAGGAGTAGTTAGTAGGAATGGGTGGTGGAGATCCATCTGTATATCGATCTGCAATGAGTCATCTTAATAAGGAGGCTCAAACAATTAGTCATATGGAGGGAGGTGTCCCAATATTCTTAGCCCAACAAACATAGCTACTCACAAGATTGAATTCCAATGCTCAAGAGGAGACAATGTCTCTATCTCAACACCATTTATTCCTAGAAATATTTGGAAATGTCACCTTCTTTTTAGTTCCCTTAGAGGAGGGCAAAGGGGCAATTATACTGGTGATGCAGCACCAAGGGCAAGAGATAGCTACAAAAGTGGTTACTGACAAAATCACGGAAGCACTTAATGTACTTGTAGCATTTGTATTAGATGTATCTGCACTTTGAGATGTGTATACATCTGCAGAAATAGTTAATGGAAGATTGAGTATAGCCCAACATGAAGAGTTTTTGGACCAACTCGTGGGAACTTGGAAACTGATTCTAGACATATTTAACTTTTTGAAAAACATTACTACAACCTAGCTGGAGAAACTCAAGGCAAAGTAAAAATGTATCATCCTAGAAAGGTAACCTGAAATGGCTCAAGCACAAAACCAATACTTGGCCATGGAGGTTATTGAATTATGTTCCCACTTTGCTAACCTTGCCCTCTTTAGCCTTACAATAACTAAAGATGAAGCTTTTCAGTAGTTTTAAGAATGATTAAAACAAGTTGATGAGAGAATGGTGACATGTATCTTTAACTAGTTCATGGTCAAAGCAAAGACCTATTCAGTTAAAAATGACTTGTGACGAAGTACTCATCAGTCAATGTGTTGACTAGGCCATGTATACGGAGCCCCGTATACATGGTCACGTTGACACAGCCCCATCGAGGCATATGTCCATGCATTTACGTTGCTTTGTTTACGCAGAGTCTATTCTAGCTATAAATAAGTGTGCTTCTACCACACTTAGGAATCTTTTTTAGTAGTTGTAGCTAGACTCTTGCAATATTTTCCCACAGGAGTTAGAATATTTTCCAAGTGCCCACAACAGGTGTGAGAAAGATGTCCGAATCTTTATTTGAGCACTAATGTACCTGAGCCCATTGGTATGACCGGCAATAAAGACGAGCTTTTTAAGAATTCCTTACAACATTTGGATTTAATCATTTAAGCATTTAAATAGTTTAATATTTCCATACTTTCATAATTCCTTAATTTTTCCTTATTATCACTTTATCATTATTACCTTTTTTATATTCGGTAAAAACCATAAGTACGACCATCTCGAACCTAAACCCAACACTTGGCAACCCAGTGACGCTTAACTTCTGGTAACCCAATAGTGGTCAAGGGATGCTTGAGATGTGTACAAAAGATGGGATCAGTTGCTTATGCTAGGGAGAGTTAGGAGATAGAATAGAATAGAAAAATTAGAGATTACGCAACATTCCATTTCTTACATTTCAAGAATTAGATTTTAGAAGATAAAGAGAAAAGCAATAAAAATCATTTGCCTCAATCTCACTTAACCATCCCATTAGAACACCACATGTGAGGTTGGGAAGACAATGACCATTCTAACATAAGGTTTTGTTGGTTAGAGTTTGGTATATGCAAGTGCTTACAGTCTGTGGAATTCAACCAAGTCACGTGTGAATGCCCACAATTCGCATGGTTGGGTGTAGGGGTACCTCACTGCTCATCATTGGCACTGTTGCTAGGGATTTTTATTCCTACATGCACCATCTAACCTTAGCAAAATTATCATTCACTTCATTGGAATGAACCCATGATAGTAAAATCTACGCATGCTAGGTGGTCTAAGTAAAGAGTAAGGTACACTAATTAGTGGATTATCTAACATCTAGAATGTCTTCTTCTCACAGGCAAGATGGATCCAACCCATTGGTGCCTCAGGAATGTCGGGTGGTATACACGCATCTAGATGAATATGTCCCTAACTTCATCTTTATCCTATATTAGGATGAGCATATGCGCTGGTGGGACATGGATGGAAACATCATATTATCGCTTAACCGATTGACTCCTAGAATGTTGTTTCACAATCTTACTAGACTAGGCATTTAAGACCACAGTGTGGAATATATCATGGAGGACCATGACTACTGAGACTATCATCCAACTAAGGCACAACATGTACAAGACCGGCAACAGGTAGAACAACATGAACACATGAAGGGAAAATAGTTTAATAGCCCCTTATTCTTGCAAGAACTACATGACGATGAGGAACCTGCCTTTCATGATTCCAATTTAGTGGAACCTCCTACAATGCATGAAATCATTCACTTCATCATTCAAAGAAAGAAATCAAGTGACCGAGACCCTCAGGAGGATGGCGGGTTATGCAGGAAAGATCATGGCAAAAGCAAGGATGGACGTGAAGATTGGGGCCATCATCAGAGTAGAAAAGGAGGTCAACACCAGGGACGTGGCAATTCCCCTCCCTCTCCTCCATCCTCTTGCTCCACTCTATCTTCACCTAGTTCTGATTTTGATTGGAATCTTGGTAGAAAGGATTAGGGTAGTGGTTATCGCAAGGGCCGAAGGAAACGATGTGAGGAAAGGCGTGAACAATCATGCGAGTCTCACCATCAAGAAAGGAGAGGTAGCCAAAATCATCATAGACATCATGGTCTTCAGTAGGACTATGACTTAGTTGAGCCATTGTTGGCTACTCGAAGTATGCTCAATAGTTGGATTAAGCGCATTGACATAAACAACATTCCCAAATTTGACGGGAGATATAATTGTGATCCACAGACTCACTTGCAAGCATTTCATGATGCTTGCACCCTGTAGAACATAGATAATGATTGGTAGAAACTTAAGTTGTTTCCCTACACACTCATCAAAGAAGCAAAAAGTTGGTATTGGTCTCTAGAGCTGGAATCAATCAAGAGATGGTCTACAATGCTATAAATTTTCAATGAAAAGTATCAAACCTACTCTAGAGTGGCTAACTTGAGACGCCAGATCCAAGGATGGAAGAAAGGTGGTCATGAACCCTTGGATGTAGCCATGAGCAGATACTACTCATTGTTACATCGATGCCCTGGTCATGGCTATTCTCAGTGGACACAACTCCACCATATGATTGATGGGCTTTGATTTGAAACTAGCAAGACCCTTGGCGTGTATGCCCAAGGATGCCTATCGGAGCTAAGGGTGCATCAACTACAGCACTTAATTGAGCAAGTGGCTAAAGAAAAGGGGGAACTAAGAAAGAAAGAAAGTGTAGAAGAGTATAATTAGGATCCTTCCATCCGAAAGATGGAAGTCTAATTTTGTGAAGATGAGGAAGAATCACCACTGGATGCAGTAGTAAACTGTAAAACCTTGCCCCTATAAAAATTTTCTTTTGAAATATTGACCAAGGTTGACAAGATGTGGGACTCTTTGGATGAAAAATTTCAAAATTTTCTGAAAATCGTGGAGGAGTCCAAAGAGCGAAGTAATGAACATGATTAGTGAAAGAGAAAGGAAGCTGAACATGGCTATCATAAAGGTAAGGGCAAAGTTGTTGTAGCAAAATAGGTTGTAGACTTTGATACAGAAGATGATGAGCATGACATATGCTAATACAAACATCCTAAGGGGTGTTTTCCATGGTGTCACATCTACAAGAGTCTAGGGTTTATGCATTGAATCCTCGCTTGACAAAGAGGAAAACACCCTGAAGATTGCCTTACCCACAAGGCAATCCTAAGCAGTTCCACTAGCAATAAGGTTATTATCCAAGTGGAGCATTGCTGAAACCTTATGAATATTTCCAGAAATGGTAGCATCCACAATCATGGGGGATGCCACCTCCAAGGTAGCAGTATCCTTATCGGTAGCCAGATCCTTATGGGTACTATGTTCAGCAACCAGTCTCCTCGTGGGACTCTTCTAGTCACATGGATTTTCAAAATCATTACTACCCCCCAGAATATTTTCGAACATAGTCTCTATCACCTAGGGGGAAGAACCCACATCTCTACCATCCTTCATCACCTTCTCCTACCATCCCTACTCATCAACACCCCACTCAGCTACCGCCTACTCCACCTATGCAGGGGGAAATACCACCACAGCCATAGCAACATAATGCTACAAGCACTGTTAACTTACAATTGGCTTCTCAACTGAGTAGAACAAAAGTGAAACCACAAAAACATCCCTTTTTCTAGCCTAATAACCCAAACATACCCTCACACACACCTGTGGCTAGTGCCTCTAAACCTCCAATCACCTCCACCATCCAATTTTTCAAACAGCCTTCAAACCAAATACCTCCTAACGTACAGACCATCATGCTCACACACACTATGATGGACTAGATAAAGGCAAGCCATCTTCCTTGAAAATTGACTCATCCATGAAGCCTCCTTATCTATATTCAAGTGGCAAGAAATAAGGCATATAAAGCTCTTCTGGATTCAGGGTCAGGAGTCAACTTAATTTCACATGACATGTACAAGTCTTGGAACTTGCCCCCATTAAAGAAGAGCAATAATCAAGTTGAGTTGGTAGACCAATCCATTATTGTTCCCTTAGGATTGGTAGAAGACATTATGACCACCGTTTGTGAGTGTTCCTATTCTGCTAAATTCTTGGTCATCCGTGTTGAGAATTGTAAGGGAAAATTTCTAATCATAATGGGAAGAGCCTAGTTGAGCATGATGGATGCACAATTAGGACTTTGAGATCTTTTCCTTGAAATATAAAAGGAAAATAATTTTGAAAAGATCAAGAAGAAGCGTGTCCATGCATCGCGTACAGTGACTTCGGGTGCAACTGTGTGCAACAACTGTGGTCCGTTAAGTGGACATCTATTTAAGCATGCAGTCAGTGTGCTAAAGAATCACAAGTTCAATGATGCTTGTATGTAGTAGCCACAAATTAAGAAAGTACCCAGTGGCTGACCACTAACTCTAATAGCAACGCCTTATGCATGGAGCCATCTAAGGGGCTTGTATGCGCCTATGTAGAGAGCATGGATGATTTGGAAAAGTTCCATCAACAAGTCTCTACTGTTGATGACCATGATGATTGGGGAAAGTTATAGATCCCTGAGAGTTTTAAACAGGAGCCCTTGGAACTCAAATCTTTATCGACCAATTTAGAATATGCATTTTTTGGAGAATGGAAAGTTGGTAATTATCAATGCCACACTTGCTCCTAAATAAAAGAAGAAGTTGCTAAAGGTTATAAAAAAATGGGAGGCCACTTTTGCATGGTCCTACCTTGAATTAAAAGGAGTTGATCCCAAGGTATCCCAACATTGGATTTATATCGACCCCTCCATGAAGCCACAATGACAACCACAAAGGCAGTTGAACCCCAAACTAAAGCAAGTAGTCAAGGATGAAATCGAGTAGTTGTTGAAGGCAGGCTTCATCTATTCCATTGCAGATAGAGAATGGGTTACCCCACTCATTATTATGCTAAAGAAGGATGGAAAATGGAGGATCTGTATAAATTTTTGATTGCTAAATATGACTACCTTCAAGGATCACTTCTCACTACCATTTGTGGACTAAGTGTTGGATACCATTGCGGGGCATTGTTACTATAGCTTTTTGGATGGTTATAGTGCCTATAACCAAATCCAAATCACGCCAGAAGACTAGGATAAGATAACATTTACAAGTCCCTAGGGCACTTTCTCATATAAAAAGATTCCCTTTGGCTTGTGCAATGCTCCTACAACTTTCCAACTCCTTGTCCTTAGCATCTTCTAGCAACAAATTGGTAATGGGGTAGAAGTCTTCATAGATGACTTCTCTACCTATGGGGAAACATTTGAACAAGCCTTGAACTGCCTTGAGCAAGTTATGAAAAGATGCATGGGAACTAATCTATGGCAACTGGCAAAAGAGCCACCTAATGGTCCAAGAGGGCATTGTTCTAGGACACCATATTTCATAAGCAGGGATTAGTGTAGATCCTAAAAAAATTAGGGTCATCCAAGGAATTACTAGTCAACCAAGCATTGTAAAAGATGTTCGGTCATTCCTTGGCCACACTAGTTACTATCGATGCTTCATTGAAAATTTCTTAAAGATTGCCAAGCAGTTGGTGGAACTCACAAAGAAAGATGCTCCATTTTTCTGGACCAGGGAATGTGAATATGCATTCCAAAAACTTGAACAAAAATTTGCAGAGACTCCAATTCTACAGGCACCTAATTGTTCTAGACCCTTCCACATCATTACGGATGCATCCAACTATGCATTGGGAGTCGTGCTTACATAGTGGGATGACTAGAAATGTCCATACTATATCCACTATGCAAGCTGTAGCATTGTGGGTGCTTAGCTCAACTACACCACCAACGAAAAGGAATTAACCATAGTGGTGTTCACCTTGGAAAAATTTTGACACTATGTGCTCAGGTACAAGGTTTTTGTGCATACTAACCAGAGTGCCATTCGGTTCCTAATGAACAAACCAATGGTGAGCCCCTGTATCATACAGTGGATTGTGATTCTTTAGAAATTTGACCTCACTATGATAGATAGGAAGGGAACTAAGAATGTGGTTGCTGACCACTTATCTCAATTGCGATGGGATAACGCAGAAGAGGAGGAGCCGCTCTCCGACCAATTTTCAGATGAACTCCTCTTCACTGGAGCCATTGATAGGTAGATGTCCAAAGAATTGCCTTGGTTCAGCCACATCCTCACCTATCTTACAATCCAAGAATTACCCAAGGAGTGGGATCATCAGTAGAAATAATAGTTTCTCCATAAGGCTAAGCACTTCATGGAAATCAATGAACACCTTTATAAGGTGTGTGTAGATGACTTGGTTTGATGGTGCATCCCTAATGGTGATACACTGCATGTCCTTCAAGATGCTCACGAGGGTCTTGTGGGGGCCACAATGCTGGATGACGCTTGACCATTAAGATCCTGCTTGTAGGATATTACTGGCCTACATACTTCAGGGATGCACAATGATTTGCCTGCTCGTATGAACGATGTTAGAGAGATGGAGGGATGACTGCACGAATGGAGGAACCTCAATAGTGGATCCAACCACTAGAACCCCTTGATATTTGGGGCATTGATTTCATGGGTCCCATCACACCCATGTCCAATGAGAAGGCATACATCATGATCGCTATTAACTATTGCACAAAGTGGGTGGAGGTGGCAGCCATCATCGATTGTTCCTCAAACACAACTGCATGATTTATCCAAAGAAAATCATAAATAGGTTTGGAGTGCCATGTGCAATCATCTTAGATAATGGAACTCATTTCAACTACACCACTTTTCGTAAACTCATGTAACACTTGGGGTTGACCATAAATTTACAACATTTTATCACCCCCAAGCCAATGAGTAAGCTAAATTCACCAATAGGGAGATTACCAAAATCCTCACTAGAACCATCGGCAAATATAGAAGGGATTGGAGCACAAAACTTAATGATGCCCTCTAGGCCTATCGCTCCACCTAAAAACTTCCTATAGGTTGCTCTCCTTAAGAGTTAGTGTATAGAAAGCTACCAAAACTTCCAATCCAGGAAGAAATCTGGATACTATCTACAGTCAGTGACTTGGGCCTTGACTTGCCACTAGCACGATGAGAATGACTTATTAACTTAAGTGTGCTAGATAAGAATCAACTAGTAACATTAAATGAAATACACAAGGCCTATAATAAAAAACATCATGATCTTAGCATTCCAAAGGTAACATTTTGATGTGGAGATAAGGTACTCTACTAGAACCCCACACACATACCGCAACGTACCAAGTTTCAAACACTATGGGAGGGACTTTATATTGTCTCTGAAACCTTCCCATTTGGGACCTTGCTGATACACAAACCTAAGGACCCCACGAGAACATAGTTAGTCAATAGGAAATAATTAAAACCTTTTCGTGAACTCCATCAAACTAGTGCTACTACCATATCATCACAGGGACAACCTCGTTCCATTTTTTGGATCTCCTCCTTCACGCCTAGTCATGGGGGAGATCATTCTCCATGCTAACCCACTCTACTAAGCTCCTCACTATTTTTGAAATTTTTTTGTTTTACACTTTTTTGTTTTACAACATTGTTCGTATGTTTGCTCATTCTTACTTAGTTTTTCTTTCTCTATTTACTTTTCTATTTTTCTTGTTTGTTTATTTATATATGTGTGTGTGTGTTTAATTTCCAGTTGTTTACTAATAAACTATCTTATAGTCATAAGATGTACTGGTGTGGTTGTTTCTCATTGCGATGGGTTGCATGAAATGATCCACCTCTTATATCTTGCTCCTTCCCTTGCATTGTTGTTCTAGGAAACTATGTATAGTTTCATCTCAGAAAACAAGTAGTGAGTCCACGTCATCCACCCATTCATTCCCTCCATGGTTTTCCTCCTTTTGGACACATGCAAACCCCCTTCTTAAAAAAATTCTAATTAATTTGTGATGTGTGTAGTTTCCAGACTTGGGGATGAGCCAATGGTTTGGATCAGGTGTGACTTCAAGGGGAATGCAACGTTCATTGTACTTTGCTATTCCCTAGTTTGTGAAAGTTTCCTCATGAATTTTCTTACCACTCTAAGTCCTCTCATACTCGGAAGTTCCTTGGTAATTTGGCCTTGCATGTTGTGGTCCTCATCGCAAAAATTCAAAAAAAAAAACATGAGGATTCAAAGCACACCCCTTGGCCAAATGCATGCAAAAATGCATGGGTCTTTGCATGGTGTGGTTGCCATAAAATAAAAATAATAACTATATGGGAATTCAAAGCACACCCTTTAGACTGCCTCTAATGGGCCACAAGCACTAGTTATGGACTTGATTTGTCCCCTCTAACTTAATCTCGTTTTCACTTCCTTTCTCTCACGCATGTTGGAGTGGTGGTTATTTGTGCATGCATGCTTATACTCCTGGGGGTGGACAAGTATTTTCATGCTGCTACGATGTCACTATATGTGGTTGGTTTTGGGTTTGAACTCAAGATGGATCCTACCATGTCATTGAACCACAAACTTCACATGGGGTTTCATGTGACCAATAATCAAAATTCCACTTCCCACTCCTCTCTCTTCATCCATTTTTGTCCATGACTCACCTCACTATTGGTCTTATGTTTTGATTGTCTATTGTGATTTACGTGAACTCATAATGATTCGGCAGGTTCTTATGAATGTGAGTATTAACTTGCAATCACCTTTTGTTGACTTCGGGGCCCACAAACTCTGATGTTGACGATATGCAAGGGCTACTAAACCTTTGACTCTTTTTCAAACCCCAATTACCTTCCTCTTTCTATTAGCCAAGTAACTAGTCTCTCAGCTCTTAAACCGTCCTGATTTTATGTTTTAATTCAATGTTTCGGGCTTCTTCTTCTTTGGTCAACACTCGTCAACATTTGTTACACCTTGCATCGACTAGGCCCCATATACATAGCCCCCTATATATACGTAGCCTCGTATACACGGCCTCGTCAACATAGTGCAAAAAAAGCTATATATACCACCCTTACGCTATGAATTTTTGTCCATTTTGCACACAAGTTGGAGGATTTTTTCCATTTTTCTACCTCACTTCTTCTTCCCAAGCACTTACGTTTTCTATTGTGAGTCCTAATCAACTTATCCTTTCCCTCTTTCATAACTGGAGGTATGCT
>MNCI01027262.1:1592048-1705656 GCA_015680685.1 Gnetum montanum | reverse complement strand
GGGGGGGGGGGGGTGTCTATAATATAATCATTAAAATTATTAAATACTTAACATGTCTTAAGGCAAGGAACAAAAAAATAGTTTAAATTACAACTTAGGCCTTATTGTTTTTATTTCCAAGGCCTCAACTATACCTTGGAAAATCTAATAGGATGCACATGCCAATATCATAACTTGGTCAAAATGAGAAGGTGTATGAGTGTCATTTCAAGCAACTTGTACACATTTTAATTCATGGTTATGCTTGATTGTAGATGACACCCAAATCAAGGCATCTAAGTGGAGAAGGACCATCCCAACCAAGGGACAAGTGAACAAGAATAGGAAGAGGATGAGGTATGTAACATCTAGAGCACATAGAGGGCTTACATGTAACTAGACCCCTCTACGAAGGACCTGATGTGAAATCTATTCATCAGATTCCTGAAGAGGAGATCCCTAGCGAACAATCACAAAGGGACGAGACTCTGGTGGTAGTGCCACAGCTTGAGGTCACCTTGACCCAGGTATGTCTTGATGCTATTAGGCTGAGGGAGGTGCAACAAATGGTCTTGCAAGAGTTTAACTTTGGACCATTTCTAGAGAATGCACCAGAAGAAGTGAAGACCCAATTGCAAAGCTCTCCTACGTAGTCAATCATCACATTCAGTGATGGATGGTACCTAGGAGAGACTTACCTCTTCTGGATGAATTGGCAACCAAGGTCTAGGGTAAGAATCAAATACATTTATGTCTCTTACTTTGTAGAAGCAATTTCACAAGCTCTAGGATTACTAGAGACTAGAGCTGATGTGGTGGAGATCCTTAAAGAAGCAAATCCCAAGGTAAAAGGGGAATGGATTAGATGGTGCTATTGGGTAGAACGTAAGGAATTTGGCACTTTAACCACCATAGAGAGGGTATACTCAAAAACTGTGTTTTACCACTTGAATCCAATAGTAAGACCTAACAATTTCACGACCTTCTCTACTCGTGCATGTGTCACTCTAAGCAAGAAATTCCCAATCAGCCTTACAAAGTTGCTATTTCTAGAGATTGAGAAAAGATTTTATAAAAGAAAATGTAGAAGGTAGGCTCTACCCTTTTCTTGCTTAATTAGAAAATTGTGCAAATGGGTAGGGATAGCATGATATGCCAATGACACACTTAGGCATGCCCCAATTGCCTCATGGTGGGAGATGATGAAGGATAGGACTTCAGCCACCACATGACTCGAGGAAGAGTAGCAACCACCTCCACTACCTATGTAAACAACAAGGTCAGGCTCACAGACAATCCCAGAACACATACATGAAATCTGATAATCACTCTTAAGCCAATAAGAGCAATTGATAGGAACTAGTGGAGGGAAAGACCCTTCAATCTATTGCCTTGCGATGAGCCGTCTAGAGCAAGTGGCTCGATTGATGAGTCTACTAGAGGGAGCAGGGTTAATGTTTTCTATCACTTGGACACAAGTACCTACAGGAAATGACCCCAGTTTTTGAGAAGTAATAGTCTCCACCCAATAATTATTTCCTGAAATTTTAGGAAATGCTGCTACTATTTTGGTACTCTTGGAGGATGGAAAGGGGGTGACTGTCCTAGTGATGTAGCACCAAGGACAAGAAATTGTGGCTAAGATGGTTGTTGACACCATTGCTATGATCGTTAATGCACCGATGGTGCCTATACTAGATGTACAAGTACTTGAAGATGTACAAACATTCGCAAGAACTTCACGTAGTAGGATCAACAGAGCCCAACATGAAGAATTGTTGGACCGACTAGTGGGAATCGGGCAACTGCTTTCGGATGTCTTTGATCTTCTGGATAACATTACTACAACCCAGTTGGAGTTGCTCTCAGCAAGGGGTAAGTGTCTCATCTTAGAGGGGCAACATGAAGTAGCTTAAGTGAATTGTCAATGCTTGGTGATGGAAGTTGCCCAATTACGGGCCCAACTTGCTGATCTAGCTCTCCTCAACCGTGAACTCACCAGAGATGAATCTTTTCAACAACTTCAAACCAAATTGCAAATGGTTGAGGATGAGTGAGAGTCAACAATCTTTGACAAGTCCTTGATAGACACTCATGCATATAATCTAAACAAGGACTTGGTGGAGGTTCGCCAGGAGAATGTTAGGTTGACTACAGAAGTTCATCGCATGCACAATGTTGGTGTTGAAAATCAACACATGAAAGAATTCATTCACCAATAGAAAGAGGAGCTAGCCAGGGTAAAAACTAATGTGATGAGATTGGCTATCAAAAGTTGTAATCTATCTATAGAGGAAGTTTGGATCTTGCGATAGAAATCAGCTATCGAAATTGCCACTTGGAAAAATGAAGCCCTTAAGTTTGAAAAAGTTAAAAATCACTACAGGAACCAAGTGGGATTATAGAAGGAAGTAAATGAAAAGGAGATTTAGGTCACAAAGGCTAAACTATACCAAGTGCTTCAGCAGCTTCGAAAAGGAGGCGAGGTATGGAAACCCATCTTCGATGGATTGAACACCTACAACCAGGTTGAGATCTGCCTCAAGGAGCTCAAATTGAAGAGATGATAGAATACATGGAGTTGGCCAACCTTTGTTATGCAAACATGGCTATGCTAATAGTCTGAAGGCTGTGGTCTAACCTAGAAAAGCAAGTGGCCACCTCATATTATTTATACAATGGTGAGTTCCAAGTGCATAAAGCGATGAAACAAAAGTTGGAGACAACAAATGTAGAACTCAAAGTTCTCTGCACTCATTTTGAAGAACAATGTGTGGTCATTGAGAACTTGGCCTAATGAATGAATGACTAACAGCAGTTGTGGATATGAATCCGAGCATTCGATATCAAACAAAAATAGTTCGTTGTCTAGTTTATCAACATAAAAGAGCTCTTTCCTACACTTCCATGCCCTTGGGATGTTCCAGTTTCGACACACATTGGTGAAGCTACTTGGATGGTGAATGATCCTAGAAGTAAAGAAGAGAAAATGAGGGCTCTGTTGGAGGCTTTTAAGTTGCCTCCAGAAGTTACAGTTGCTATAGGACAACCATCTTCTATGCCATAGCCACCATATGCACTAGAGATTGATGAAGATCCATTAGAACCATAACCACTAGGGATGGTGTGATCTTCTTCAACAATTTTTGCATCTTTCGGTATAGCAGAGAATCCAAAATCATTAGGGTGTTCAATTTTGTCCCTAAACACCACCACTTTGTAATTCATTCTTCTCTATACACTTAGGAAGTTGGTGCGTCAGTAAAGTCAGTGTCTTTGTAGATGTGTTTCATCATTTGTGTTGTAATAACTTCATACCTTCCATATTGTAATGAAACTCAAGGATGAGTTTTCACTCAATCGTGGGGGTATGATGATGTTCTCATCAGTCAATGCATCAACTGGACCATGTATATGGAGCCTCGTATATGTGGCCGTGTTGACGTGGCCCCATCGACGCATCTATCCATGCGTTTACGTGGGCTCATTTATGCAAAGTCTATTTTAGCTATAAATAAGTGTGCTTCTACCACACTTAGGCATCTTTTTGAGTAGTTGTAGCTAGAATATTATAGTTTGTTCCCACAAGAGTTAGAATATTTTTCAAGTACCCACAGTAGGTTTCATAAAGGCGTCCGGCTCTTTATTCAAGCGCTAANGGAGAGTTAGGAGATAGAATAGAATAGAATAATTAGAGATGATGTAACATTCCATTTCTTACATTTCAAGAATTAGATTTTAGAAGATAAAGAGAAAAGCAATAAAAATAATTTGCCTTAATCTCACTTAACCATCACATAAGAACACCACAAGTGAGGTTGGAAAGACAATGACCATTCTAACATAAGGTTTTGCTTGTTAGAGTTTGGTGTATGCAAGTTCTTACTATCTGTGGAATTCGATCGAGTTGTGTGTGAATGCCCATAATTCATATGGTTGGGCGTAGGGGTACCTCACCACCCATCAACTTGGTTCAAACATGTTAGGAAAATGAAACATTGATCATAGAAAACCACCACTTGTGAAATGTTGATACAACAAAACAACAAATGCAAGAATATATCCATCAATAATGGGAGCAACTAGCTAGAAAAAACACAAAATTGAGGAAATTGGTAGTAGAAAATTGCAATCTGTCTATGGAGGAATTCCATGCATTACTCTAGAAATATGCTATTAAAATTACTACCTTAAATAATTAGGCTCTCAAATTTGAGAAAGTTAAGAATCACTACATTGACCAGGTTGGCCTGTAGAAGTAGGTGAATGAGAAGCATATCCAAATGGCTAAGGCAAAAGTGAATGAGGCCCTCTAGCAACTCCAACAAGGAAGAGAAGTATGATAGCCTATCATTGATGAGAGAGATGCCTATAACAAGGTCGAGATCCACATGAAGGAGTTACAGATCAAAGAAATGAAAAAACATATGAAACTGGCCAATCTTTGGTACATAAATCTGGTAATCTTGACTACTGGATGGCTACAGGTGAAATTCAAAAAATAGATGGCCAACTTGTACTTGTTATATGAGGCCAAGTTCAAGCACAACAAGAACACCAAGTAAAAGCTTGAGATGAAAAACATTGAACTCAAAGTTCTCAAAGCATGATTCATTGATCAATGATCAATTCTCGAGAACCTAGCCAGAAGAATGAAGGACTATTAGGAGTTGTAGAACATAGTCAAGGTGTTCAATATTGAACGCAAACACCTCATTGCCTAGTTTTTCAATGCTAAGGAGCTATTCCTAGTAATTCCTTATCCTTGGGATGTGCCCATTTCAGCCCAAATTGGTGAAGCTTCATGGACCATGCACAATGCTAGGAGTAAGGAAAAAAATAAAAACATTGCTTGATGCTTTTCATTTGCCACTAAAAGTTGCAGTAGTAGCTAGACAATAACAACAGCCTCAACCACTATATGTGCCTAAAGCTGGAGAAGGTTCGTTAAAGCCTCAAGATCCTCCACCCCCTAGGATCATGTGATCTTTTTAATTGTCTTCATGCCATTAGAGGATGTGTTGTCTAATTTTTGTTTGGTGTTCAATTTTGGGTGAACACCACAATTTGTAATTTTGTTGATCCATACACTTGGGCACGTAGTTTTTTCATGTAGTTTTATTGAGTTAGGTGCTAGTCAATAATCCCATAATTTTCCAATTTTGTAAAGAACTCAAGGACAAGTTTTCATTTTGTTGTGGGGGCATGATGAGTCATGGATTGCGATGTTGATGGGTCCTTGTCGATTGGGCCTTGTCGATTAGGCCTCTTTGACACATCATTTGATACATTGATGTAGTCCTATTGACACAGGGTCTGTTCTTACCTATAAATACATGCTAAAAAACCATGTTTAGATATCATTCTGTCATAGTTGTAGCAAAGCTCTTACTATTCTTCCATTCAAAAGTTAGAATATTTTCTCAATTGCCCATAGTAGGAGTCATTTTGTGTATGAATCTTTATTTGAACATTGTTGTACTTGAGCATGACAATGTGTGCAGTAATAAAGACGAGCTTCTTGATAAACCTTACAACATTTTTGAATAGCTTAAATATTTTATTCATGCATTCAATAGTTTTAATCATTTAGTCAATGTTCCTTAGTGATTAAGCTAATTAAGTAATTAAGAAAGATAAGATAAATAGTGATTAAGTAAACACATAAGTACGATCGCTTTGAGCATGTATATGATGTTTGGCAATCCTAGTAGCACTTAATGCTTGGTAACCTAACAACATTATATGTGTTCAAGATGTGTACATCAAGTGGGATCAAATACTTATATTAGGACTAGTGACAAAATAGTTAGTCAATTAGATTAAAGTAGGCATTAAATTACTTTATTCCTTATCCTATTTATTTCAAGTACCAAAACCATAAAACACAAAATGATAAAAATCATGTACCTTAATTATGCTTAAACCATACCCTTGAGCTTCACAAGTGTAGTTGGAAAGACAACGAATGTTCTCAACACCTAGTTCACTTTCTAGAGAACTAGTGCACCGGAAAACTATAAAGTCCATAGAATTTGACTGGATCATGCATGAACACTTTGTGATTCATATGGTTGGGCATAGGGTTACCTTCACTACTTAACAGCTATGGTGTCAAATTCATTTGAAGCCACAATGGAGAAAAATTCAAGAATGCCAAGTTTGAGCAATTTTGTCAAATGAATGATATACTTCATCAATTCTCTGCTATAAGAACTCTACAATAGAATGGTGTAGCTAAAATAAGAAATAGGATCTCGAATGAAATGGGAAGAACTATATTGAATGATAGAAGTCTTCCCTACCACTTTGGGGTTGAGGAAATTAACACTACTTGCTATGTCTCCAATAGAGTTATGGTAAGAATGTTTACCTTTAAAACTCCTTATGAATTCTGAACTAGTAGAAAACCTTCAATAGGTTATTTTCATGTTTTTGGTTCTAAATGCTATATTCTCAATGATAAAGATGTCTTAAGAAAATTTGATCCTAAAATTGATGAAGGCATATTTTTAGGATATTCTTCCATTAGTAGAGCATATAGAGTCTTTAATAAGAGAAAAAATATTGTAAAAAGAAACCATTAATGTTAAAATTAATGATAGTGACATTACTTCTCCATAAATTGATGATGAAATAATTCCCATTCAAAAGTTTTCTAGTGCCTCATTAGGTACGTATTGACAAAAATTTAGAATTAGATAGTAAACATGAGGAAGACAATGAAGATGAACTTGAGGAAATATCACCAAGTCAATCTAAGATGCCTAGACTTAGTAAAATAAGCTCTCTCAATGATGTAATTAGACAAGTACAAGATGACATCTGCACTAGAAGCCAAACTAATGAAATTTGTTCCTATTCAGCATATCTTTCATAATTAGAAACAAAAAACCTTCAAAGAAGCAAAAGGAGAGGAAGGTTGGATTTCTGCTACACAAGAACAACTAAATCAATTCACTAGGAATGATGTGTCAAAATTAACATCAAAAATAGACAATAAACCAATTATTAGGACAAAATGGATCTTTAGAAATAAAACTAATGAAAATAAAAATATTATTAAAAATAAAGCTAGATTAGTTGCAAAAGGCTACAATCTATAAGGAATTAATTTTGATAAAAATATGCTAGCACATCTATCAGACCTCTTTTAGCATATGCTAGCATTAAAAATATCAAGTTATATCAAATGGGTGTGAAAAGTGCCTTTCTAAATGGGACCATATAAGAAGAGATATATGTTGAACAACCTAAAGGTTTTGTAGATCCCATCAATCATAATCATGTTTATAGGTTCAAGAAGGCTCTCTATGGCTTAAAAAGGCTCCTAGTGCTTGGTACAAAATACTTTCCCAACACTTTGCATCCAATAGTTATAAAATAGGTAAGGCTGATGTCACTTTATTTTTTAAAAGAGAAGTAATAGTTCAACTCTATGTTGATGATATTATTTTTGGCACTACCAATGAAATTCTATGCAAGAAATTTTCAAAATTAATGCAATCAGAATTTGAAATGAGTAGGATGGGAGAGCTCAATAACTTTCTTGGATTTCATATTAATCAAATGAATGATAGAACCTTCATTTGTCAAACCAAATATGTCAAAGACCTTCTACTCAAATTCAACCTATAGAAGTTAAGGTAAAAAGCACTCCCATGATAACAAATTTTGTAATCACGAAAGATGATCAAGGAAAACCTGTTGATCACAAGCTTTATAGAGATATGATAGGTAGCCTACTTTATTTAATTGCAAGTAGACTTAACATAGCATTAAGTGTAGGACTTTGTGCTAGATATTAGGCCAACCTAAAAGAATCCCATATAATAATGGTTAAACAAAATTTTCATTATTTAAGGGGTGATAGTAACTGGGGCCTTTGGTATCCAAAAGAATTCCCAAATTGATCTTGTTGGATATTGTAATGGAGATTGGGTAGGCTATTCAAATGATCATCGAAGCACAAGTAGAAATTTCTTTTTCTTAGGAAAAAGCCTTGTCTCTTCTATAATCAAAAAGTAAACTTCTATAGCACTTTCTACAACAAAAGCCAAGTACATTTTAGTTGGAAGTTGTTGTGCTTCACTTTTATGGATGAAAACAACACTCAAGGACTAGGGGGTAAAACCCCAATCTACATCAATTTATTGCAATAAAAGTAGTGTCATTAATATGACAAAAGACCTGATTCAACACTCACATACTAAACATATTGAAATTTGACATCACTTTATACGTGAACACTCTCAACATGTGCATATAAAACTAGAATTCATTAGAACAGAAAATTAACTTATAGATGCTTTTACAAAACCTCTTGATGAACAATGACTAATTACTCTCTATAACAACATGGGGATAAGACCATGTCCTATCACAAAAGTTTCTACCTTTCAATTTTCAATAAAACATAGTTACTCTAGTTCTTTAAAAAAGGAATTTTGTTTCTTCTTGCACTTGTTTATGGGAAGTTTTTCCAACCCTTTTTATTTTTGTCCAAAAATAGGGACATGGTCATATTTATGATGTTTTTGATATGCAACTATTAACCCATTTTCTTAAGTTTTTGACATCACCAAAAAGAGGGAGATTGTTGACCTTTTGGTATGTCGAAAAAATAAGGAAAATGGAGAACAAAAAGTGTTTTTTGTGGATGATGTATTTACATGACATGAACAAGAACTCCACAATGAGATACCAAGGACTTAAGGAAAGTAAGATCTATAACAAAATGACAAGTGAAGATCATACAAGTTAAGATGACAAGATGAATGAGCATGAAATGAAATCAAAGACTACAAACCAAATGAAGATGGTCCAAGGATTGAGAAGAAGATAAATTAATGAGAAGAAGCCTCAAAAATTAGAGTCTAAGAATTAAAAATACATATCCTAGAAATAGTAGATGTCTCTAATCAAAAGAAGATGTCTCTCCAAAGATATCCCATAGGAGAGATTCCATTATTTAGCAAGACATCTCTCATGAATAGAGCTCATTCTTAGGCATATGTCCCAACCTCAAAGGAGACATCTACATTAGCCATTGGGTAGCCATTGCACGAGTTTTGAGGATTTTTCAAAAAATTTGAGACTATAAGAAGATACCAAATTCTTAGGAATAGAGCAAGAATTTTTCACATCAATGCCATTACTATCATAGCTATGCTTTTGTATTTTTTCTCTTCATTGTAACATCACTTGCTTAGTTGTATGTTGAATTTAACTTCAACAAAAATGACTTGTAATTGTAGTTACATTCTTTTATTATATCTTTTTCTTTTTCATGATTGCCTTGTGGGGTTGATGTGCTTTTTGTGAGAAGGCATCTACATTGAGCTCTTTGGGATCTTGCAAGGTTGAGTGATCTTTGTTATGGCTATGAAAGGATTTCACCTTTCATGGATAGAGCAGGTGGTAAGGGTGTGGTTGTTGCTAGTCTAAGAGTTGATGATGGATGCTGTGGAGGATGAAAGAGAAAAAGAGACTTTGCCATTGGAGAAGATGCTCTATAATATTCTAGAAGGTTGTAGTGGTAAGGAAAGGAAACATGGCTATAGAATTCATGTGGGGATACATTTTTTTGGACTTAATATCCATAAGGGTTTGGTTGTTGGTAGGAATACTGTTGTTTTGGTGGTGGCAGCCCCCATGACAGTGCATGTTACCATTGTTGACATTACTCTTGAGGTTAGGATGGTGCCCCACTTGGGATAATATGTTGGTGGGTGAAAATTTTGTTTGTAGTTGCCTTATGGTTAAGCTAATCACCTAGGTGCTTTTCGTTTTACAAACTTGGGATTCAATGCATACATTCCAAACTTTTATAGGTGTGATAGCACTAGGAAAAATTCCTTAGGATGTTCATAGTGGTAAATCTCAAAACCATCATAATCTATTTTCAAATCTACAACCTCTTCAACCATTGTAGCTTTACCCTTGTTCTTATAATAACCCTACTATGTATCCTTGTTTTTTCTTCTTTTTGGATCACTATACCCTTGGTCTTTTTATTGCTTTAAAATTTTCAAAGCTATTTGGAACTTCTCATCTAAGGAGTTCCACATCTTGTCTATCTTAGCTAATATTTCAGTGATAGACTTTTGTATCAGTAAGGTTTCCCTTTACACCACTTCATCAAGTAGTGCCTCCTCAGAGTCATAGAAACACACCTCCCTTTTGTGAATGGAGGGATTCATGTTATACTATTTTGTACTTTCATGATTCTTTAGCTCTCATTCTTCTTTAGCTAATTGATTTATTAGCCTTTGAATCCAATCGACTTATATCTCAGAAAGTCTTCCCTGGGTATAGACCCTAATTGTTTTCCTTGTCTCATTTCTGTGTCCATCTATGATATGACAAAGCTATTCCATTTGGGAGTATTAATGGCATAGGTATCAGTGTAATACAGAGTAGTACCTGCCTAGGGCTATATTCAAGGACTCATGATTTTCCTATATCCATACTTGGATCTTTCTCCATAGGTTAGACACTTTAGAGTATGTTTGATATTTATCATTAAAGAGTTCTAACATAGCATTCCATCAGAGAATGGATTTTGATTCTAAGGACTAATACTAGCTTTTTGTTTCTTTAATGAGTGTTCTTGGGAATAATTTCAACTTCTCCCATTCATTCTCTATGTTTTGCAGAGCACAAGCATTATGAAATGCTTGGAGATGATTTTGTGGATCTAAATTATATCCCACTTCAAGCCTAGGAACATTATTCATATCCAATATCTTGATCCTACTTTCTGATGCCTTGTTAGAATTATTACTGTATTTGAAATGTTAAGAATGTTTTAGGTAGCTAGTAAAGGCTCATCATAGTCATGATGATCATGATGGCCCCATTCATGGGCATGATGTTTATGATGAGGTTTTCTATGCTTTCTATCTCTATGACACTCCTCTCTCCCTTGTGGCTACATTTTTCCTTGATCTTGATTGCATTGGTGGAATTCTTATTCATTTCTTTCCCTTTTTTCATCCCCATCCTAATCTTAGTTGTTTCTCATGTGGTCTTAACTTCTATTCCTCTTGTCAGAGTTTGAGGATGAAGGTGAAAAAGATGATGAGGATGAAGAAGGACAACTAGGGGAATGATGTTGGTTAATTCCTCTTCTTTGGTCCCTATCCTAGTTTGTGTACTTTTCCTTATCCTTCCTCTGATCATTATCCTTGACCTTTAATGAGTGGATATAGTTGTTTTCCTTTAAGGCTCCTTGGTCATAGGATCCTATTTTTGAATCACCAAGGTTCTTCAGAGTTGCCTGCAATCTTTGGTTAAGGGTGTCCTCATCATAGAAAGAAGGAGAATCTATGTATTGGGATTGGATAGATAAGAAGTCCTCATTCTCTTTGTGTTGTTGCCTTATATCATGCCTCCATATGCTAATCTAGCCTATGTTGGGCATTGGTAAGATGATAGTCCTTATGAGTATGATCATGAACCTCATACTTAGAGTTAAGCATGACAATGCCAAGCCTGAGGAGATTGAACATTAGCATGTAGGAATGGATAAATCATGAGGCAACACAATATTGCCTTCCATGTTCTTCCAACACATCTATTCAACTTGATGAAGGATGAAAGTGAAATTTGGATTATAAGGATTTAGGTGGGCAGAAACGACTTTGAGTTGTTGGGGCCTCCTAGATGCTCCTTGCTACTAATTGGATTCTTTGTTGTGTAGTGGAGATTTTTCCATGTGAAAAGAAGTCATATTAGTGATTAAGAAAAACAATGTGCCCTTGGTATTTTATTATTTCTTTAATTATCTCCTTAATGATTGATGGTGGTTCATTGTATGATCTTTACAATGTCTTTGTATAACATCATAGTCTCTTACTACTTAGTGTACTTAGCTAAACTAAATCTTCAACAATGGTACTAATGATGAGTAGTGAGCATACCCTATGTCCAACCATATAAATCACAAGTGTGCACTAGTGATCCAATCGAATACTATAGACTTAGTTCCTAAGTTTTTCCATAGTCGTAAACTATAAATTAAGGGGTCATGTAATTGTTGTCTTCCTAACTCACACTTGTGCTATTTGTGCATATGGCTAAATGCGGGTTAAGGCTTATGATGTTTATTTTTTCGGTATTTTTATATATTTTTTTCCTAAGTGCAAGGTGAATAAATGAAGGTTCAATGATTGACTATTTAACTACTCATCTATTCTAGTGACTAAATATCTTAACATAAGTAGTCATTCCCACTTACTGTACATATCTCAAACTAGTATTAATACTACTAGGTTACCATGTAGTGATTATTGGGCATACCAAATGGCCACCACTGGGATTACCAAGTGTTATATGTTATACTTGAAGTTGTCATACTTATATGTTCATGATTAAATGGATTAATTACTTAAGATGAGGAATGTAAAGTGCAAATAAAAAAGATTAAACTATTCAAGTGCTGGCCTGAATGTTAGAAATCTCATCTTTATTATTGTTCACACCAAGGTGTTCAAGTACATGATGCTCAAATAAAGATCTGTACAATCTCTTTGATTCATGCTATAGGCACTTAGAGAAAAAAATTATAACTCTAAAGAAAGAAAATTGGAAGAGCTTCACTACACTATGGATTTAATGTGTCATAAATGTGGCTGGTACATGCATTATATAGGCTTTGACTATGTCAGCATCAATACATCTACATTGATGCATGTCACCATGCATTGATGGGGATATGTCAATGGGGCTATGTCAATGCATGTCCATTGATGTACCCTATATATGATGCTTCATTACATGGTTTACTAGTCGTTATCTTTTCAATTAATACTTGTGTTAATCTATTGTATGGTTAAGTATGATTGAGACGTAAGATATTTATTTTTATAATTTTTAATATTTTTTGTGTATGAAAAATGATTAAATAAAGGAGTGTTTAATATTTAAATTAACTAATTAATTAATTAAAATATGCTAAAATCAGATCATCTATTCCCACTTTTTGTACACATCTTGAACTTATATTAACACTACTGGTTTACGAAATGTTCATTGTTTGGCATACTAAGTATCCACAGCAAGGATTACCAAGTGTTAAAATTATACTTGAAGTGGTCATAGTCATGTTAATTCAGAATTAGAATATTAATTGTTAATAATTAGAAAGTAAATTTCATTCAAAGTGAATTTCTGGAAAATAAAGTGAAACTAATTCGAGTTCTACAATGGATAGAAGAATTCTTGATTTTATTATCGTTCATGCAGTTGTGTTCAAGTACATATTGCACTTGAATAAAATGCCATACAATTAATTTGTTTCACATTATAGGAACTTAGAGAAAAATGTTTACTAACTTCTATAGATAGAAACTATAAAAATTTAGCTAAGGTAATTACTTAATGGTGCCATAAATGTGATGGATGTGTGCATTTATATAGGCAATGATTACATTAGTGTTAATGCATATGTGCCAATGCATCCTAAGATGCATCAATAGGGCTACATAAACATAGTTAACTTATTGACATTTCATTATACCCCCATGATTGATTGAAAACTCATCCTTGAGTGAATAAAAATAGAATCGAGTTTCTTACAAAATTTATGGTAGTATGGAATTTTATTAACTAACTAAGTAACTGATGAAATTTGACTGCCATACTGTATGAATTATGAAAATTGGTGCAAATTACAATGAAATTATATATTTTAATAAAATTGACATGTGGCTATTAGATGGGTGGAATTAGTATGAAGTTTGTACATAGTGCATGGAGGTGAAGGTTTCTATGGCATTGACGATCCTTCATCATGTCTTGGTGGTGATGGAGGCCTTGGCTATTCTACCACTAGTAGTAAAAATTGGAAGGCATTCAGTAGTGCCTTTATTTTCTTCTCTTTAATGTGTGGATCATGAGCAATATAGGTTTCTTAGCCTAGATTTGTTGGTGTTGGAATATCGCATGGGCATGGTAGTGTTGGGAACATATCCTTCATGTTCAGAAACCAAGCTACGAATTGTTTACATTCAATGTCAAATGTACAAACAAGGTTCTGCAACTTTTCGTAGTCACTTATTCTTTTGGACAAGTTCCTAGTAATAGAACTTTAATCAATGAAATTGCTCTTGAGAATCTCAAGCTCTACATTGGCCACTTCCAACTTTTTCTTGGTCTTGCTATGAAGCTTGAACACTACCTCATATAGGAGGTAAGAGCTATCCACTTCTTTCTCCAATTTGGTCCTAGGTGTCCTTTAGTTAGCATTGGCAAGTTTGCGTATTAGAAGTTGGTAAGCTTCATGTACTTAGTCATCTCTTCGATTTATAACACCTTTAGGTGGATTTTAGCTTGATTATATACATTGAGTCTATCAAAAATGGGTTGTTATGAATTCCCTCTACTAACGTTGTTGGATGGCCTCATTCACCTTCATCTTGGCCAAATTGATTTCTTTCTTGTTGACCTCTTTAAGCATCCCAACTTAGTTCTTGTAGTGATTTTTCACTCATTCATATTTCAAGGCTTTTATTATTCCAAGTAACAACCTTAATTATAGTTTTTTGACAAAGAGTTTGAACCTCTTCCATTGAGAGATTTCTATTTTTTGTAGCCAACCTCCTTAGATCCAAGTTTACCTTGGCATGTTATTCCTATTGCTAGCAAATGAACTTTACCATTTTACCTTTTTGCTACTTAGGATTGCATAGGCGATGGATTTCATGTGTTAGCATTAAGCTTTCCTTGCAAACTTATGAGAGGTCATGGTCAGTGTTATTTATCATAGCTTCTGATAGTAATTCATCAAAGATCATTATTTTCTTTGCATTTTGAGCCACTTGGTATTTTTGTTGATGTTATTAAAAAGATTTTTTCCTTGTGAGTTTTGGCTTAAGAATGATGGAGTCAAAGATATGGGCTCTGAGTTTCACAACTTTGGTGGCCAACTGTCAATTGCTAGAAATGGCCTCCTCAAGTTATGCATTGGTAGTTAATAACTTGTCCCTCATCTCTAATAGCCATGACTTAGTTGCTAATATATCTTCCAAGAGATAAAAAATCTCTAAAAGTGGTTTCTTGATTTCCATCAATCATTGCAAGATCTTCTCATGTTGGGTAGCGCTCATCCTTTCACTTCCTGCTCCTTCTAATGCTTACACATCTACCATGATAGTGATATTAGGGATAAATGAAGTAGGAGCACTTAGAGCTTCTTCAACGAAGTTGATGAGATGCGAATTGCACAGGCTGCGATATCGCATACGCGATATCACATCCAACGCAATATCGCATCCCCTACGATATCGTGTCGTTCCTTGCGATATCGTGTACGCGATATCGCGGTCCGTTGCCAAATCTATAAATAAGAGGTGACACTCCCCTCATTTCACATCATAGGCATAAAGTAGCGAAGCTCTAGCAGATTGATCACCCCAGAGATAGAATATTTTCCATGTGCCTGTAGTAGGAGTCCCCCAAGTGAACGGTTCTTTATTCGAGTAGCTTTGTACCTGAACGCAATTTGTGTACGACAATAAAGATGAGCTTTATGGATAAACCTTGCAATGCATGGATAGGTTTAATTAATGTTATTTATTGCTTTCCTAGTAATGTGACATTAGTACGACTTGGTTACGAGTGTTGACGAACATGTATGGCTAGCCAAGGAATCGGCTACTCATCACGATTAGATTCTCTCACCCTTTCCTCCTAGAACGTGGGACAAGTACAAATTGATTACAAGCATCTACGGATGTGTATAGCTAGTCAAGGAATCGGCTGCTTGTCACACTTAGGTTAGTTAAGTGCCTCAGTCCAAAAAAGCGTAACGCATACGGTTATGTTAACACATGTCGTAACTGATTGGATCAAGGTAGGCCACCTTCCCAAGAAACTAACTGACCCTAGAAGTCCCTTTATTTATTTTCAGATCACTGGAAATGCACCACATTGGGATCTTCTTGACTCAAGTTCTAGAGTCAACTTAATTTCACAAGAGATGTATCACGCCTGGAACCTGCCACAACTTAAGAAGAGCAATATCCAACCAGAGCTGGTGGAGGATGTTATTACCACTGTGTGTGGTTGGTCCTACCCAGCTGACTTCCTGGTGATCAAAGTGAACAACAATGAAAGGGACTTCCCAATTATAGTGGGAAGGGCATGGATAAGCACAGTAGACGCATGCCTTAGGATTCGTGATCTTTCCTTGGAAATCTCTAAGATAAACATATGTGGAAAGATTGAGAAGAGGATAGTTCCATGCATCACATACAGTGATTCATCGGGTGATGACATGGAGGAAATGTCTTCATGTAATAGGTGTGCCCAAGAAACTCTTCAACAAAGATGCTTGTATGTAGCAACCACATAAGAAGTAGTGGACACCCTATGGTTGACAGCTACTTGAAGGAGCAGAAAAATATGCATGGAACAAACTAAGGAAACTCATGCCAACAACCGTGGCATAGACACATTGGAACGTGAGCATCGCCAACTTCCACTGCTCAACTTAAGATCATCAATTGGGAGAAGTTGAGCACTTCTTAGAAATTCAAATAGACGCTCACTGTTTCGGATCTCTCCCTTACAACTTAGTCATGGGGGGAGATGGCCACCTATGCTAACCATATGGGGCCCTCAGTTCTTTTTCAATTTTTGTTTTACACATTTTTGTTTTACAATTTATTAAATTTTTTCTATTTTTGTTTTATAAATTTCTTTAGCTTTTCTTGTTTTTGTTTTACAACATCATTGTACTTTTCTATTTTGCGTGTGTGTGTGTGTGTGTGTGTGTCATCCACCATGTAAGTTCGTCACCCAATAAGTGTTCGGACTGATGGTATGAACTATTTTCACATTGATTGCTAATGTTTGGTTTTTACATTTAAGTTACAATGTTGATACTAAGGTATGTTTCTTTTGATATGGCAGGCAATGAGATCACTTCATCCATCCATCCATCAAAGTCTATGGTTTCTCTTGGCTTGGAAATGTACAGGTCCCTTCCAATAAGAACTTTAACGAACTGGTGACTGGGCATTTCTTAAACTAAAGAAGGACTCAAGGATTGCAAAGGGTGTGACTTCAAAGGAACTTGATGCTTTTGTGTTGGTCATTCTCTTGGGTGCTTAGATGTTTTCTTCTTGAGTTTTCTTACCGTTCCGATGTTACCCAATAATCAGAAGTTGAGACAATAAAAATAAGAATTCTTTGCATGGTGTGGTCCCCATGCATAAAAACACAAAACACAAAAAAAGTAGAAAAGCGAGGATTCAAAGCACACCCCTTAGATGGAATAACTTTGGGCTACAAGCACTGGTTATGGAACCAAAGTGTTCCCTCTAACTAAGGCCCTTCTCGCTTCCTGTTCTCTCCTTTATTTCGTTGGAATGGTGGTGGCTATTTGACAATGCATCCTTGTTATCCAAGTGGATGGGTTAATTGAATGCATTAATGCAAAGTCACTGGAAGTGGTTGGTTTGAGCCCGGAGTTGGAATGAGATTTTCCAAGTCACATTAATCATAAAACACACAAGAGGCTGTACACCACCTTGTTCTTGGGATTTCATTCCACTTCTCTTCTCTCCATCCTTCTCTCTATTATTCACCTCATTGTCGGTTGTATCATTAGTGTCTATATTTTGGTTGATGCATTGTTTTCTTTTTGGTAAATTCTTGCAGTTAAGACTTTAACTCTTGTTCCAAAGGACATTCCCAGAGCCTACAAACTCTTTGGATGTGGGTTTGTTAGGGCATTAATGGCATGAGCCTGCTTTGGGGAGGACCCACTGACATTCCTATTTGGAACATTAGTTAACTTCTTTTCCTTAACATTCTGCAATTAATTTTATTTTTGTTCATTTCCATCTTGACATCCACTTCACTGATGCCATAGTTGTCCCTTTTTACCTATCTTTCTTACTCCTTTTCTTTCTCTATTCTAATGCTACCAGAGGTTCGCAATTAGTCATGGGGGTACAGGGCCTACTTTTTTGATTTTTCTCCTAAGCCCTGAATTTTTTGTTTCTTTTCCTTACCCCTACACCTTCGGTAGTCATCACCTACATCTTCCCAGATCCATATTAGCCATACCACAACTGAGCCAATGAGCTACACCAAAGCAAGGTATTAATTACTTAATGATTCAATTACCCTTGCTAATATATGATTGTGTTGTGTGTGCAGATGACAATCATACAACACTGGAATGGATCTGGAGCAAACACTTGGAATGGAGCAGCGTTGAAGCAGCTATGCAAGGAGCAGAATTGATAATACGCTTATGGATGGATAACGGAAGGCACAATCTAGGCATTGGCAGCAGTAAGACTCTTCTCTCTTCTTCTCTTTTATTCTCTCTCCTCCTTTCTCTTAGCTGCCAAGTGTGGCCTGATGTCATTGTAATAAGGTGTTCACCCTTGTTGTCATGAACACCAGTCTTGTCAAGTCTTGTAATAATGAACCGTTCACATGTCATTCCATTAGTTCCATTCCCCTCAATAATCCCATACCTACCTGATATTATTGTAAAGAACTTGAGGACAAGTTTTCATTCATTCATGGGGGTATGATGAGACGCAAATTGCACAGGTCGTGATATCACATCCCCTGTGATATTGCGTATTCCATATCGCATCGTTTCCTGCGATATCGCGGTCCGTCGTCAAATCTATAAATAAGAGGTGGCGCTCCCCTCATTTCACATCATAGGTGTAAAGTAGCGAAGCTCTAGCGGATTGATCACCCTAGAGATAGAATATTTTCCATGTGCCTGTCGTAGGAGTCCCCCAAGTGAACGGTTCTTTATTCAAGTAGCTTTGTACTTGAATGCAAGTTGTGTACGGTAATAAAGACGAGATTTGTGGATAAACCTTGTAGTGCATGGATAGATTTAATTAATGTTATTTATTGCTTTCCTAGTAACGCAGCATCAGTACGACTTGGTTACGAGCATTGACGAATGTGTACGGCTAGCCAAGGAATTGGCTACTCATCACGATTAGATTCTCTCACCGTTTCCTCCTAGAACGTGGGACAAGTACGACTTGATTACGAGCATCTACAGATGTGTATGGCTAGTCAAGGAATCGGTTTCTTGTCACACTTAGGTTAGTTAAGTGCCTCAGTACGACCATTTTGAGCACGTGCGTTACGTGTGGCAATCCCAGTAACGATTAGCATTTGGTAGCCACAGTTGCATAGTTCAGGGTGTGTACGGCAAGTGGGAACGGATGCTAATGCTAGGACTTAGTGTTGTAGTTAGAGTTATTTTTAGTTTCTCAACCCTTCACCGTTTAGCATAGGAGATAAACCGTAAAATACAAAAAAAATCATATACCTCGGACTTACTTAACCATACACCGTGACAACAATAAGTAAATCTGGAAAGACAACGAACGATTAACCCCAAGTGTTCCATGGGGCATTTAGGCATTTAGTCTGCGAAGTTCGACCAGATCGTGTGTGCTACGCTCGTTTCGTATGGTTGAGTGTAGGGGTACCTCGCCACTCATCAGTAGTCTACCAAAACTTCTACTATTGTCTCTTGCCCCTTGTGTGGCATGACCAAGATCATTGCTCCTTCATCTTCTTTCAACATTATAGAGAAGGTTGTTGCATTTCTAGAAATTTTTGGAAACACTTATCCTAGAATGCACATAGTAAATTCTTTAGCATTAGGGGTTCAGTAAATAGGTGTTTGGTTGCTTTATGTTGAGAATAGCAATGTTGTTTCACTATCTAGTTAGCTTATGGTCCTTGTGACCTTGTTAAGGTGGCTCATGGTTGGATAGTAGACTAAAGGTTTCCCACTTGTTGTTGTTGTAGCTACTGCTCTCTAAGCTTCCTTAGTTTTTCTACAACTGCTAACATCTTTGGTGTTCTCTTTGGTGTTTCAAGTGATTGTGGTGGTGGTTGATCCTCTTCTTGAGGTTTGGTTGGAGTTTAATCTTTCATCATCTCTTCTCAAGATGTGGCAGGAGCAGTACGTATCACTATTATGTCCAGAAACATCGATGGCTAGAACCCTAAGAGGTTACTGTGTGTACTGCCTAACCTTGGATCCGTACAAGGGCCATGCTAGACAAAACGGAAATGCAACACCTTGAATGATCTGGTTGATCAGACAGGGACTTACACAGTGTACAATAATGTTTTGTTAATGGTGGTTTTAAAATGTTACATGTGGAGATTAAGGTGAACAAAATCGTAGCACACAGAATAGTGAAAGCATAACAGAGTATGTAGATGAGCAATAAACATGAATCGATACACAATGATGCAAAATATAGTGAAATGAAATGAAATGAGCTTAAGTGAGAGAATGCACCACCCCAAGATTAGGGTATTTGATCTTTGTTTAGCTAAAAAAGGTGTACAAGTGGTGTGTAGTACTAGATAGGCATAGCTTACAACGTAACAGTATGGTCACAGCCCCTAAACTGGTGCTAATGGCTTGCTAACCAAAGCTGATGAATTGATGCTTGGTGGGCTAAGAGAGATCTAGGAAGTGCTACTGCTGGGGTTTTTTGTTCCTCAACCTTCTACATGTGACTCCCCTTGCCAATGCTAATCACTAGAAAGACAAATGTCAAAATGCCAATCTCCAATCGTAAGAAAGCCAAGTTAAAAAGCTAACCTTCAAAAGCCAACCCCTTGAACATTGTCCATTGGGGTATTTATAGAGCCAGGAGCAGGAGAGAGATGTGGTTTGGATGCCATGTGTCTTGAGTCCTACATGGTGTAAATTGTAAATGTGCCATACTGGCATGTAGTGCCACACTACAGTGTTATGCTGATGTGCTACGTTGTAATGTTACGCTAGACGTGAAACCTGCTAAGCTGTGACCATACCTTTCAAACTGCATGTGCCAAAATCTAGGGGACTACCATGTTGTTTGCAAAAAATGATAACAAATGTAAAGTGGAGCCTATGCTCGATGACTACATCTTCCCTGCTCTTGTGAGTAGGGTTAAGCATAGGAACAACTTTGGGAATCAACAAGGCGATGCAAAACAAAGTAAACTGTTGATGTTGTCTATCGAGGAGATGCCATAGCAGAAATAATCATCACTAACGAGTTCTAGAGCTGTTGGAGATGTTCTGATGTTTCTTTGCAAGTGTTATGTTACCTATGCTACTTAGCATAGTGGAGTAGCATGAATGCCCACATGCTACGTTGTGCTACCCTGGGTAGTGTAGCACAACGTAACAGCCAGTTTTGAGACAAATCTTGCTCGAAAACTAAAAATACCCCTCTGAGGCCTAGCTAGGTAAGCAAATTCAACAATTGACAACCTTTCTTTCCATGTTGAAAGGTCCTAGGACCTACGGATTTCATCTTTGAGACAATTTTGGGCTTTTTTCCTTGCTACGCTGTGTAACATAGCATAGTGTAGCAGCCAGTGTGACATCAATCCTTGCTTAGTATGTAATACCTTGTCAAGAAACTTTGCTTGGGACCTGAGGGGAAAGTGGTATATGCATTCTTGGAGGTTGGAACATGGCCAAGTACAAACCTTTTTCTAAGGAAATTTTATGGAGGACCTTCATGCATTCTAACCCTACTATGTTGTGCTACGTTGTGTAGAGTAGCACAACGTAGCACCCAGTTTGGCCTGAATTTTGACTCACTTTGCAAGAGTTTTGTCATGGGATGTCAATCATGTCCTAGAGTGGTAGTAGAATAAGCACTTTTGATGGTCTAAGCATGGGTAATTATGTTTACTTCTTCAAAGAAATCTAAGTGGAAGTATTGCCACACTAGAACCATGCTACACTGTGTAGCGTAGCACAATGTAGCATTTAAATGGTGATGATTTCTAATGAAATCTATCATATTTTCCTATGTCATGCCGATCATGCTTCAAGGATGAAGTGGAGTAGGTATCCTGGAGGGCTAAATCATTGTCAACTACATCTTTGGTGCTTGATTAGTCTTTACATGGTTTGCTATGTTGTGCAAATTAGCGTAGCGTAGCAAGTCTCGTAGTTAGAAAACTTGCTGAACTATTTAGTCCATCCTAAACACTTTCAGCAACTCCTATTGTGGTCCCTGGGTAGACCATCAATCAGGTCATGTGTTAAGCTAGATGAGCTAGAAAGTGTAGCAAGCTTGTCCGCCTAGGAAATAGAAAATTTACTAGACTGTTTGGTCTACCCCTAGTGCCTCTTTCATGTGAACTGACCTCATGGCTGGGTGTTGCATTAGTTGTTCTGTAGAGGGTGGTAGGTAGGCTTAGAAGTGGCTTTGTAGGTAGTAGGATTTGTAGGGTGCCATGTTGTTTACGTGGTCTAGCATGACACCATGCTTTGCAAAGATCCTTGCTCAAATTTCAAGACCATGCTAAATCATCAGAGTCTCCAAATTGATAGTGTTTCAATGGCCCCTGTTTGTCAACATTTGGAGGATTTTCCCAAGATATGTTGACAAAGAATATGAAACACCATGAAGAACAAGATGCCAACATTTCTCTTTAGTGCCCACTTGGATGATGCTTCGCTATGTTTGAGAGTACTTGGAGGGTGATGTAAGATAAGGGTCAATGGATGGATTCAAGAAAATAGGGTCAGGGAAAAAATGAATGTAGAATAAAATTCCATGAAAATTGTTGTCATAGTATGATCCCTCATCAAAATGCTTATGAGGGAGTCAACACGGATGGGTATCTTTTGCTTTTGGATGTTAACCTCTCACCAAGTGTTTAGAGATGGTTAATCTATAGCAGAAACGATTGCAAAGTAGCTATCGTGCCATTTTTTTTAGGCACTTGTCCTTTTTTTTGAAATTTTATGTTTTTTGTTTTTTTGTGCTTTTTGTGCTTTCTATTGCACACCCACATTCACTTGAAGATAACCTTATTGTCGATGTAGGACAAGTGTTTCCTCCTCGATACGAGTTGTGTTACATCCATGTGGGGCTTTAACCTATCTAAAAAGGCTTCCCATGGGACGAGTTACGTTATGTCCATCATGGGCCTGGTGGTTGGGCATGGGAGAGGGATTTATGTGCATTGGGAAAGCTTGTGAAGAGGATATTGGAAATTGTAAGTATAGGGAATGGAGATTAAGTTAGCTGAAGGAAGGGTAGGATATGCACTCTCAAGTAGCTAGGCTAATCGAAGAAGGTACTTTGGAATAATGTAGTGCCTCACTCTCATGGTGGAAGACATTCCTAAATGATGCCATCTTGGCATTTATCCTACAAACACAACAAACAGAAAACCAGAAAAGAAAATAACCATTGAGTGAAGTGAAGGCAAAGTCCTGTTTGCTTAGGACACTGCCAGGGTGGCAAGTGTTGTGTCTGATGTGTGCAATGTCCAAAGTAGGAAGGATAGTGTAGGTTTTAGTAGTGGCAAGTTGGAAAGTTTTAGTGGTCCTGCCAGAAATGAGCACTAAAGAGGCTAGTAGTGATGATGATGTAGGTGCTCAAGAATCTCTGCCAAAGGCAAGCATCATGAAATCCAACTGCAAGGTGAGAAACTTGATAGCTAAATGCTTTTTTGAACTTTGATGATGGAGAGGGCTAGAGGATGGTAGCATTGTGGTTGGGCCACAATAGTGCTAGGACTCTAGCAGTAGGTGTTGACGATGAGAGCTATGACCAAGATGATTGGCTATGGTAGCAGTAGCTCCAGAAGGTTAGCAAGATGTCAAATGACATCTCTAGATCAGCAAGATTCCAAGGATGATGACATTGCATGTATCCTAGAGGGTTTTTTGTTGACTATGTGAACTTCATTCTAGAACTACAATGTCCCACCCCATGTTATTTGAAAAGCTCAAAGGTGTGCACACTCGCTTATTCACATGGTCATACATGTGAGTTGGGAGGCGTTGTATTGTGAACCCAGTTTAAGGTCTTGGTAGATCATCGGATGTGCTAGTTTAAGGTCCCAGCAAACCGATGTGCTAGTTTAAGATCCTAGTAGACCTCTATGCTAGTTTAATGTCATAGCGGATGGGGATGACCAGTTTAAGTTCATAGCAGACCATGTTGTGGGTGCCAGTTTTATGTCGTGTCCCAAAGACATGTTGTGCTAGTTTAACGTGATAGAAGACGTGTTGTGCTAGTTTATAGTCATAGTAGACTATCTATGCTAGTTTAGAGTCATAGTAGACTATCTATGATAGTTTATAGTCATAGCAGACTATTTTCTTACCTTGCTTCACGTTCAGTGTAAACCTTTGTATTAAGCGTAGTATGGATTTAGGTACAAATGGTTGATAGGATTTGCGAGCTTGTTTTCATCCACATTAGCTAGCATGAATGCCCCATTTTCATAGGCTTTTGTAACTATGAAAGGACCTTCCCAATTGGCTGAGAATTTTCTCACGGGCTCATGAACAGCCTTGAGGACTAAGTCCCCCTTTTTGATCGATCGTTGGTGTAGATTGCAGTGATGTTTTCATCATTGCTTATCTTGGTACCATTTGATGTTGTCAAATGTTTAGGTGCGCTCCTCCTCTATGGAGTCAAGATCAATGATCCTTGACTCATTGTTTTGTGCTTCATCCATGATGTTCAAAAGGATCATTCAAAGTGATGGAACTTGAAATTCAAGAGGTAACACTGCTTCAGATCTGTATACAAAAGTGTATGGAGTCTTACTTGTGGTTTTCCTACATGTCGTGCAATACACCCAAGGCACATAGAGGATTTGCTCGTGCCATCGCCTCATGCTGTTGCTAAGCATCCTTTTCAAAAGGTTGATAATGAATTTGTTAGTACCCTCTGCTTGGCCATTTGCCTAGGGGTAATATGGTGATGAGAAAGAATGTTTGATACCAATATTTTTACAAAAGGCTTTGGTTTCTGCGCTACTAAATTGTGGCCCATTGTTAGTGACAATAGTCATGGAAAGGCCAAATTGTGTTACTATGTTGTCTAGAATGAAGTGGAAAACCTGTTGAGACGTGATCTTTCTAAGGGGAATATCCGCTACCCATTTTGTAAAGTATTCGATCGTGGTAATAATCAAACTATGCCCTATAGAAGACTTAGGTGTAATGGGGCCTATGATGTCTAGTCCCCAATGTTGAAAAGGCCATGTGATATGTGTGGTATGTAATTTAGTAGGTGATATGTGTATAAGGTTCCCATGGCGTTGACACACATCGCATGTTCTAACCTTGGCAACACAATCACATTCCATGCAAGGCCAGTAGTAGCCTAGGTGTCTGATTTTTGTTGCCATAGCCCTAGGAGCTATGTGCCCTCCACATAATCCCTCATGGACTTGGTCAACAATTTTTTGTTGTTTTTCCCCTCTAACACAAGCTAGCAATATCCCATTATAAGAGTGTTTGCATAGAGTGGTGTCTCCTAAGAGGACATATTGCCAGGCTCATTTTTATAGTGCATCCCTTTGGGCAAGTGTCAGGTTGCATGGGAGTTCACCATGTTGGAGGTATGCTTTAATGTTTTCATATCATTCTTAAGTATGTGTTGCACTTACAAATGCGATATGTACTATGTGAATGATAGGATCGGTGCATTCCACTATCGAACCAGGCAAGGTAGAAAACATATGTGATGGCATGCTTAGTGCTAACGTGGCTAATGCATCTACTATAGTGTTCTCACTGTGGGGCACATGTTGGATGTCTAAGGTTGTGAATTGCTTTAGCAAGTGCTTGGGCAAATCTTAATAAGGCTATAGATGTTATGCTTTGTAAGAATATACCTCCATTACTTGATTGACAACTAGTTGCGACTCACCTCGAATTTCTAAGCTTTGGATCCAAAATTCCCAAGTTGCTAGGATGCCCCTAAGAAGATCCTCATATTTCACTACATTGTTTGTGCAAAGGAATGTAAAGTGATATGCGAAAGATCGGATCTCCCGAGAGGGGAATGTGAGAAAATCAGTAGCGCTACTACTTTGTGTAGTTGAAGCTCCTTCAAAGTGGAGAATGGCTTTGAAGTCTATTGGTACTGGGCTCATGCTATTGACATGTTCATCTAGGAACTCAGGTTCTATCATTTCTTGGTCATTGATAGGTGAGGCTATAAGTTGCATAGCTACATCTTGACCCTTTACTGATGGTTGTGCTACATAGTGCAGGTGAAATTCCATGGTTATGGCCTTCCATCGAGCTATCCTACTACTTTAATATATGTTAGTTGTAATAGCCCGAAGTATGTTGTTCTTGTAAATAATATTTACTTGGCTATGAAACAAGTAATGCCTCCATTTCTTATGTACAAATACTAAAGCAAGACAATTTTTCTATAATTTGTTGTATTTGGCTTCATAAGTTATCAAGGCATGGCTTAGGTAATAGACCAGGATTTCAGAACCATCATCCCTCTTTTGGCAAAGCAAGGTAGTGATAAAAGTATCTAAGGTAGCAAGGTAAATGTAAAATGACTTGTCTCTTTATGGAGGATAAACAGTGGGAAGATGGACAAGCTCTTTCTTCAAGCTATCAAAAGCTTTTTGACATTCGTTGATCCATTCAAAGTTGACACCCTTTTAAAGAAAATGTTGCATTTGGTACAACTTTTTGGTTAATCTTACAATGAATCTCCTTATGAATTGTATCCTACCTTGTAGCCCAGACAACTCCTTAAGTTTTGTAGGCAGTGCTAACTTAACGATAGCTTTAACTTGATTGAGGTCTACATGTATCCCCATTTCCAACACTACAAAGCCTAATATGCATCCTATTTTTACTCTGAAAACATATTTTCTGGGGTTGAGGTGAAGTTCATGCCTATGACAATGCTGAAGGACCAAGTTTAGGTCATTTGCATGTTCAGACTTAACGGCTATATCATCCATGTAATCATGTAGTTTCTCTAAAAGGTAATCACTAAAGATGTAGGTCATCACCCACTGGTATGTTGCTCCTACATTCTTTAGCACAAAGGGCATCATTGTGTAGCAGAAGGTTCCCCAAGGGGTCATGAAAGTATTTGCTAGCTGATGTTCTGGGTTTATGTGGATTTGGTTGTAGCCTAAAAACCAATCTATAAAGGATAGTAAGGCATGATCAGTTGTAGTATCGATGAGTTGGTCGATGCTAGGCAATGGGAAGTCATCCTTAATCATTTCCTTTTTCAGATCCCAGAAGTCTATACAAATTTGTATACCTCCTATTTTCTTAGAAACGACAATGATGTTTGACATCCATTTTGAATAATCTACTGCCCAGATGAACCTAGCCTGGTAGAGTTTAGTGATTTCACTATGCACAGCTAGGGCGATCTTTGGTTTGATCTTGTGGGCTTTCTATTTGACTGCCTTGACATGTGGGTCTAGTATGATATTGTGTTGTATAATACATGGGTCTAAGCCTTGCATATCTTCGTATGACCATGCAAACACTTCAGTGTTATCATTGAGGATTCTAGAGATGCTTTGTTTAACCTGTGACTCTAGTAATGAGCTAACTTTTAGTGTTCTTTCCTTCCCTTTGGATGTAGTCATGGGGATTTTGATAAGGGGGTCCTCAGTTACATCCCCTACCTCTAAATCTAAGGCCTGGACTAGGTGTTCGAGCTAGTCCAAGGGTATTTCTGAGGATGCTATGTAGGTTTCACAAGAGGTTGGTTCAAAGTCTACCAACTCTACATTCAAGCATCTTGTAAACCTACTGTGGGGCCCTATCATAATTAAGGGCGAATGGAGATCATCATAGGGGGCCATTTTCCAAGCAACCTACAATAACAAGCAAACAACCAAAGTCTAGTGATACATGCTTAAGATAGCAACATGTGATGAATATATGCAAAGCAATGATGCAACATTAAAGAGTTTCCAGTTTAAGATCTTAGTGAACCACAACCATACAAAATTGGAAGTCAAGGTTTCCAGTTTAAGGTCATAATAGACCGTAACCATGAAAAATTGTACATTGAAGTTGCTAATTTAAGGTCTTAGTGGATCGTCAGTATGTTTAAGATGTAAAGAGAATGCTAAATTTTCTAGTTTAAGGTTGTAGTGGACCATAACCATGCCATATTGTAAAAAAATGAAGTTAAAAGTTTAGTGCATTTAGGTGCTACACTGCAATCGAGTGCTACACTGCAGTAGACCCATGCTATGCTATCGGGAATAGGGGTGTCCCATGCTACGTTATAGTAGACAAGGGTGCTTCGTGTCACTTGTGAGACGTGGAATGTCCCACGTTATGCGTGAGACATGGAACACCCTGGAAAGTAACAGGTGTTTTAGCCATGTAGGCTATAAATCTGGGATTACCCCATGGTAATCTTGTTACTTTCACTATCATAGCTATCACCCAGAGCGTAGCATGGTTGAGTTGAGAGATAGCATAGTGGTCATACCATAGTAGCCAATACACCTAATTTTGTGAGCAGAATGATGGTGCATTGGAGTGAACGTAGGCATCAGTGGCTTACCAAGGTAGAGGAAGGGGAGCACACCCTACGACGTCTTCTTAGGACACGCATTGAAGAACTCCAGGAAGTTCCATCTACCTGGTAAGTTGCTATGCTACCCTTGCCTACATTTTGTAATTTATTAATTCAGATTGTTATTGTAGTCACTATGTCTTGGTTTCTACAATCTTTATTATTTCTACGCTACAATTATTATTATTGCTTTGGCTGCCACTTTAGCCGCTACGCCATGGCTATCACTAGCTTGGCCATAGCAGCTAAGGCAACTACCATGCTATGGTTGGCACAAAACATTGCCCTAACCACCATTTTTGGGAATGGATGGTGAACCATTACAAGGGTTTAGGAGTTTCATGGTAGCGTAGTGCACGTTTAGTCTAGCATAGCACCCATGGAGGGGATTGTGGCTTGCATGTTTTTTAGGAAACGTAGCACATGTTCAGCATAGCGTAGCACGTTGTATATTATATTTCCTATAGTAGAATAGGGTTGGGGTAATGAAAACATTGTATGTATTTTTCTCAGGTCACATTGTTTTTGACAATACCGTTGTGTTTTCGATGGTCGCTATGCTATGCCGTTATACTGCTACACTAGCAAGCTCGCTACATTGCTACACTGGTAGAGTCGTTACACTGCTACACTGGTAGAGTCGTTACACTGCTACACTGGTAGATTCGTTACGCTACTACACTAGTAGAGCCACTATGTTGCTACGCTTGTTACAGTGTTGTACCTGCTACGTTGTTATGCTTGTTACATTGTTATACCTGTCATACTTTCTACATTGCTACGTTTCACAGGGTATGGTCATCACGCCATGCTACGCATAATGTAGCCGCTACATCGTACCCCACTATGCTATGCTACATGTAATGTAGCCACTATGCTATGCGTAAGATAGCCACTATGCTATGTAAGATGTACCTATTACGCTACACTACGTGTAACATAGCCATTACTGAAACACCACTAATTTCGGCCTAGCATTTTGAAATGGAAATGACTCAAGCCCTTTTAAAGTTTTAGAGATAGAATTTGGCTAAGGCATGGCATTCACACTAACTTGGAAACTCACGGTGGATGCTAAGCACTGACAATTCATGTTGGATGCTATGGTCATGCTATGGTCATGTTGCAGCATGACCTCCAGCGTGACCAACTTTCCCAACTCTCAAAGCCTCCAAATAAAGTCAAAACAATCCGATTTTCATATGGGTAAATTAATCTTTAGGCTTACCATCAACAAACTCTTGACTTCAGCCTCTAGAATCTTCATATTTTAAGTCAAAAATTGCAAGTATTTTAGGTCACATCGAGCGTGACCACAACATGACCTACCCAAAATAGCCAGCATGACCTACTCAAAACCACTCAAATCCAAGATCAAATTCTAGATTCTAGAGTTAAACACATTTAGGTAGCAAATCCAACTTTCAGAATTCAAAAAATGATGTCAAAAGATTAAGTTTTCCTCACTCACGTTGTAGGCCATGCTGGGCGTGAGTGTAGCGTCCACATGCTGGACACTGGGCACGTTGGGCAAGCTAGATGCTGGACACACATTGGGGGTCATGCTAGGCGTGAGTGAAACATGACCATACTCTGAAGGCACATCAACTCACATTGGAAGCCCTGGTCAAATAGAGATACCTTGAACATCCTTAAATCAACATCTTGACATCCTGCAGCACTCGATCCATGGTCAAGCGAGCTAGGTCAAGTTTCTCTTGTTGTACATCTCATTGTAAATCCTCATTGTTGGGCATGTCAAGCCCTCATGGTCTAAATTAAGTATACTTTCATGGGCTTGAGTAACCCACAAGTTGTAAAATACAATGTACTTGATCAAGAATGCAATTGTTTGACACACATCCAACTCGTGCACAACTATCCAACACACATCCAACTCATGCACAACTATCCATTTGACACATGTTACTATATCCACTTTCCTCTCATCTCCTAGCCATTGATCCTATCCACAGATTTCATGCCCGGGCCTGGTCGAACCCTATAAATACCTTGTCAATTCACATGAACTGTGGTTGGCAAAGGGGTGACATTGGCAATTCTAAGAATATACAATACAAGAAATCCTTGGGCGCTCTGCACACTTGACTCTTGGCATCCAAGAACTCATCACATCACATCATCCCGTGAGGCTAGGCGTTTGACTTGTCACCCACACGTGTAGTTATGCTTTGACCGGTGCATACATCTTTTTTTAAGCAATACAATTCAGTTCATTTTGCCAACCAACCATTATTTCTATTTACTTTGTTTTATATCTAGTTTACGTCTTATTTACTCTTTGCTTACTACATTTTAGTTTATGTTCCGTTCATGTTCTACTTTGTTTTACGATCCCATTTACATTTTTATGCACATCATTCACGTTTTAAAACATATGTTATGATAAACCCAACACAAGCCATAGTTTACACCCAAGGAAGTCCTTGGTTGATTTGCGTGCAGATCATCCAAGGCACCCTACCTTGATTCCCTTTTCCAGCTTGCCCTCAAAGCGAAGGCAGGGTCAGCTGTGCCTGCTCTATGATCTTTCAGTGTCTGTTTCCTTCCAGCCTTACACCGACGATTTAGGTCAGCATAATTTTTGGTGCTAGAAGGACGACCAACTTTTTTATTTTTTGTTAAAATGTTGCTACCTATCAAAACTTATCCTTCTTGCCCCTTTCAGTCTCCCTGTCGTAGTTGGTCACGCTGAGCTTGCTCTTAGTTGGTCATGCTGAGCTTGCTATCAGTTGGTCACACTGGTCACACTGATCTTTCTCTCATTTGATCACACTATTATTGTGTCACACCGATCATGCTGCAATTGCTTGAAATCCAACTCCACTCATCTAGCTCAGTTTGCTCACATTCATTATGAAATCTTTCCAAATCAACCTAGCAACATTGTCGATCTCAGACTTTGGGGCTGAAACCTCCAACCCTGTGACTGCCATGGAATCCATAATTGTTATTGAACAGATAAATCCCCAAGGTCCTACATGCCAATCACTAAGGATACAAGGCAAAGGCGCTACTTACGCAACTCTTACACCTTAAGAGTATAACTTCATGTGTCAAAATATAGGCCAACATACCTATTGACCATACAGAAAAGGAAGCAAAACGAGACTATGAACTTATCCACAAAGGAGGTTGCGAATTCATTCATTCAGCATTTGACATAATCTTGCTCTCTGAACGCCATCATAGACTCATATCCCAACTTCTCATGGCTAGAAATCAAGCCCTACAGTTACCTCTAGTAAAGCCTCAAGGTGGAGAGAAGGAAGATGATTTCGTAGCCCAATCTTAACATGAGGATTTATACCATACTATTAGCCCCCATGCCCATACAAACCCACTATTTCAACCTTTCCTAGAAGAGACAACATTTCCACCACCAAATTCCTTACAGGAAGTAGCCATTTCTATTCCCATCTTCTCCAAGTCCAACGTTCAAACTAACGCATCTACTTCCATCATACCATTACAAACATAATCCCAATAGCTTCCTCCTTAGACTAATGCAGGAATGACTTTTTGACCTCAAGTGATTAGAATGCCATCGGTCATACCCGCTTCCATGTCTGTCCATTACATACCTGAAGTGCAAATCCAACAAGCACCAACGATTATTTCACAACCGTTGACTGGATAGTAAGTCCCACCAGCTGTTTAGCAAAACCTGTCTACGCACTATAGTGTATCACATCCCATGTTCATAGCCCCGAATGTTGTCCCACCACAACAAACGTTAGCCCAACAACCTCTCTTTCCACAAATAATGCAACAATTGAATCATTATCAGCCACAATCCGCTCAATCCATTAGTCTTCCTACTACCCAAGAATGGGAAAACACACAAAAAATGATGCACTCATTGGCAAAAGAATTAAAATGCCTTAAAACTGTGAACACTAAGGAAGTCAAGGTGCTAGATTTCTATCAAGATGACCCAATTGACCCCTCAATTCCACCCTTAACCTTGCCAAAAGGAGTCTTGTTACCTTAGTTGACCAAGTACAATGGAGAGGGAGATCTAAATGCCCACCTAGTGATATTTCGAACCAAAATTCTTTTACTTTAGGCATGGCCCCATGTAATTTTGTGAGTATTTGCAATGTCCTTAATCAGAAAAGCCTTATACTAGTACTAATCTTTACCTTGTAGCTCCATACCACCTGTTTCAAGTACAATCTAAAACCTGAAGCCACATTGGATAGCTTAATCCAAATCAAACAAGTGCCACTTGAACCAGCACAAAAATTTATCCAAAGGTGGAGTGCAGCCTTAAATGAACTTCATGAACCCGTCCTTGAAACATACTTTCTTACCATCCTTAAGTTGGCAGTGAATGACTTTATTAAATCAAAACTTTACTACCTGAAAGCCCGCACAATGAGCTAAGCATTCGTGCAAATCAAAGACATAGAAGAGGCAACACAAATAAGTAATGACCCAGCCTACTCAACCTTTAAGAGCCAACATACTAGGAAAGATATATCCAAAAAAATAGTAGTAGCAGTGGCTGAAACAACCTAACCTAGTCATCCTGGAGAAAAAGGAAAACAACCTGCTATCCCAAATAGCTATGAAAGAACCACACCCACTCCTACACTCGAATATCCTTCAAATAGAAACAACAACACGGGTCATGCCTGTACCTTTGAAAGAAAAGATCCTACTCAATACACACCATTTCCCATGAAGCCTTCACACTTGCTTGATCAACTTCTAAAGGTCAGGCTAATTCAACACAAACAAATGTCTCCTACGGCCTCTCAAAGACATGATCGATTTTGTGAGTTGGCCAAGAACCCAGCTTTAGCAATAGCCAACGAACCCCCCATTTCGAAGGGCTTTAGATTAGATAAGTTTTGTGAATATCACCAACGATGTGGTCATGGGACTAATTACTGCTTTACGTTGAAATAGGATATACAATGCATGATTGATAGGGGTGAAGATGTATTCGACAAGGCAAACTTGGTAAGACCCCAAAACCAGTCCATGGGGGTCTACAAGGATCCTCTCAATACTAATGATGTGTCATATGTGATTAATACTATCCATGTGGAAGACAGACAAGATGTTCCTAGAAAACCTTTTGTGATTCACAGGCCTTCAAAAAACACACCTACCCTAATGTATCCTCAAACCCCTTTCACCATGCGCACATCTCCCACACCACGAAAACCATTCATCATTTGTGTACCTCCTTATGTTGCAGCCACAACCACACCATCTAAAAATTGACCCATTCCCTTCATGATCCAAGTACCAAAATGCCCTGATACAAAAACCACCTCCATTCCCCCACAACCTCTGCGAGAACATCTTGCCGATAGACTAACAAGAGAATGTTTGAAAGGGAAAATCATCGACACAAATTAGGACCACCAAAGCCAACACCACTAAATACCGTTCCCATGAGTCTGCCCATTAATGAGCCTAGTACAAGTCACCAAAATCAGGATAATGTTAAGAGCCATGTCCCAAACCTAGCGTCTTCAGTAAAATCCCCTCCACAAGAAATATGAATGCTAGGTCAAATGGACCAAGTCTCTATAGACAAGGGTGCCCCAAATGGTAAAGACCTAGTGAATGCATTGACCCAAGTCACACAAGCTTTGAAACAAAAAAATACTTCTTTAGGCCTATATGATCTAGTAATGACTTTTCTAGTACATTGAGAAGCTCTCATGCGTATGTTAACTTTGGTCCCTATTAGTAAGGACCTTCCCGCAGATGAACCATCCATTCATATGGTATTATCTACGTAAGCTCAAGAATCAAAAACTACATCCCTAGAGTTTCGTGCTAAGGAAATTAAGCTCGATGAGAAAATAGGAGAAGTCACCACAACCCTTATTTTCATAACAATATAGGTTAATCATTTCAGGATAGGTAGGGTGCATGTCAATGAAAGTGTGGCAACCAATGTAATACCTTTTTCTATCATCAAAAAACTAGAACTTACTGAACAAATATAGCCCACAACAACTTCTTTTCTAAAATCCTTCAGTGGTTCCTATGTTGGAGTAAGAGGTATGGTTACCTTAAAATTCATAGCTGGGGACCAATTCCCCACATCAGCTGAATTCATAGTAGTCGATGAAATGCTAGGATTTAATATGATCCTAGGACGTCCCTGGCTGGCTCAACTTAAAGCTGTATCCTCCCCAATCCATCAGGAGATCCACCTACCTTACGAGGGTGGTGAGATCATCATATATGGGGATGTAATAGTGTCATCTACTTCCTCAAACTCTAGAGTGAATTAGGGATCAGAAATTGAATTCGCTGAGCCTAAGCAAGGAACCATGAGCACACTTCAAAACATAAATCCAATGCTAGCTCCCAACCCTACTAAAACTAAAGAAACACTAGACAATACAAACATAGGCACCATCCCTACTGATGTCTCTTGGTTGGAGTTACCCTTTGATATCACCGATGAAGGAGAAGGTGAGTAGAAAATCTTACTCGCATGCTCAATCCCACATGTTAAACTACAAAAGATCAAAAAGCAACTCAACAAACAACGTTAAACTACTAAATGTCTGAAATGACATTAAACTACGAATCGTCCAGTATGAAGTAAACACTGCCAACAAATGTCCACAATGACATTAAACTAGCCACAGTAAAAAATGGCTGGTTGTATTTAAAACTTTCTGAAAACATTACTACGTTTGGTTCACCATGGCGTAAACTAGTAATCCTTTCTTTCTTTAACGACAGATGCAATATTCCATCATAACTATAAACTGATGTACCCATCCCAAAATGGCTTTAAACTAGAGTCAACAAGTTACAAATTCATGAACTACCTTTATTTTACATTATATTTTCGATTACAAGTTACAAGTTTTAATTTAGATTCATGCACGGTCGTTGCTTATTTTTCAAGTATTTACCTTATATCTTGCTTTATACTTTAGAAATTTATGTTACATTTAGTTGCACACATATACTTGAGAAAATAAAGAAAAACAATAGAAAACATGAAAAATAACAAAAATATTTACATAGAGCATCAAAGTAACAAAGGAATGCAACCATTTTATACCACAATTAAATTTAGGCCATTACATCAGTCTTCATACATTCTTTAAAACATCCAAAAAACTAAAAAAACTTAATGGCTTAAGCTTGACTAACAAAAAGCTCATGGATGGGGCTAATCCCCAAAATCCTCTTCGTCATCTACTCCCACTCCACTAGGACTAGCTCCATCATTAACATGTCCCTACAAATAGAAAACAAAAAACAAAAAAAAAATAGGTAAGGGTAATAAAGAAAATCACAAACAAAAAAATCAGAAAAAAATGGTAACACTAACAATAAAAATGACAAAACTATACAAAAATAAATGTCACAATAAAACACTCACAAGTGAGGAAGGCCCTAAGTTGGTCTGCAAACACCGTAGAGTCTCCTTCTTAGGCACATTTGCCCAATCCTCCTCCAATCCAAGATCAACACCAACGAGTGCTTTGCCTTTGTTTACCGGGGTCCAAGTAGGGTGCTCAAGAGGGAACACACCTGTCACAGTCTCCCCAGAGGCAGTGGTAATCATTCTCTTTGAAGATCCCTCCACCTCAGTACACTCGAACAACCTATCATAAGAAGCCCGCAAACCTAATCCATCGATGAACATCTCAGTCCGGTGAACATCGATGCTTGTGGTCCTTTTGGTCTTGGCCCCACTTCCATACTTTGGCAACAAAAGATTTCCAATCTTGACATTTCCTATTCAACAAATCTATCTATGCCTTTTGTTCTGCTATGTCTCAAGTAGCCTACACCTTACCATTTAAAATTGTCCAATAGTGTGCGTAGGTGACTTCGGATGAGCACCATGTGCTATCACCAAACAGCAAATTCATAACGGAACTAAAGATCTCTTTTCTCCTCTCTCTCTTTTGCTAGTGTCTTCCTCAGTGTATGAACCTCATCCCATAGATGCTCAGTCGAATGCCTTAAGGTCCAAACCATCTTGGCATTCTATACAATGCAACTAGAAACCACATCGTAGATCTTTCTTGGGACTTGCTAAATATCCCCTGGTAATTCAAGAAGAGCATAAATGTGGGTAGCTTTGGAAGGATCCCACTAGATTTTGGCACCTGCAGGCACACACATAAATTAGGCATGATTGAGGAGAAACACAAAGAATCATGATAAAAATAGATGCTTAGTATAACACGTAATGTACACACACCTAGTTCAGGATGAGCCTCTTGCAAGTGGGTGACCACCTCATTAACAATGCCAGTAACAAAGTCCATTTTGCTAGGCATCTCAATCCATGGCCTCAATGGGTTAGTTGATGTGGGATGAGCAGGGGAGGTGTCTTCAATTGGAACCTACAATCTTGACACTACTTCCCGGGACATAGGTTCCTTAGGAATTTCAACATCTACCCCAAAGTAGTCAAAATAGTCAATAACAACACATAAAAAAGAAAAGACACAAAATCTAGATTGAGCTAAAGAGGAACATACCAAAAAGACCTTTGCTATATAGCCTGGGTGGATCACCAAGCTGTAAAGATCCATCAAAGAAATCACCAAGGACATCTCGTTCATCACTTGAATGCCTAAGTGCATCCAAGGCCTCCACAAGCTTTGTTCCCATGTTTCTTGTCCCCTCCTCCACTTGTGTGGCAAGAATTTCTCCTTCCTTGATTACGTCTTCATTTTCTTTTTCTTCCTCCTTAAGTATCGGAGCCAGAACCTCTCTCTCCCCCTCCAAACTTTCCTCTGCAATAACACTAGAACCATGAAGCTAGATATAACTCATAAGTACATCCAATAGCATATAAACTAAAAAAGAAAATATATAGCAAAAAAGACAACCCACTTACCCTCAACTGGAAATATAAACAGAATTTTCTTTACCCTTGGGGGTCTCATGTCTAGGGCATATTCCTTTGCATGATCCTTCCTTTTCACCTTTGCCTTGGACTTTCCAACAGTCTCACTAATCAAGCATTCAACTCTCTTAACAGATGCACACAACCTAGGCAGTTCTACCCCCAAGTTGTCATGAGAATGATGAGAATGGCTGACCATACCTCCACTAGTAATTGATACAGACTCCTCAATCTCTTCAGGCGGGTCCTGGGATCTAGTGGTGCTATATAAGTGGTGAATCTAAGGATGGGATAGTTGCAAATGATCTCTCAAAATGTAGTGGTTATCCTCATGAACTACTAGGAATTCAGCCAACCTGCGCAGGTATCCCGCAAAGAAAGAAAAGGTGAAGTGGGATCTTACATGAATGCTTGAACGTAACCTGATAATTTCCCCACAAAGACTAGATCCTAGAAATTTTTCCCAATTGTATTGCATGCCTATCTCCAAAACTGCATGCATCACATGCGCAAACTCAATCCCAAGGATTCTCCCTTGAGAAAGAGATTTGGAAAATGCCCATGCCCAAAAGAGAGGGTATTTGAAGTTCACTTCCATCGATTGGGTATCCTCTCACATGGAAAATCCCTTCGGACCCTTAGACAAACCCAACCACTGCTCAAGCTCCCTTATGACTTGTCCATCCTTAGTTGCCCTGTCCATGGCTACTGTGGTGCCATCCATGGGAATGCCAAAAATATTAGAAACAAACTCATTGGTTATGTGGAATGATACCTTCACTCCTCGAACCTATGTGGTAAAATGGGAAGCATCACCACTGAAGGAGTCAACAATCATAACCATATCAGCAGTCAGGATGCTAGGAGTCAAGGCTATAAATAGGTCTATCAAAATGGCCCAGGTGAGGCGAATGATAATCAAATTAGAAGCTTGCTTCTGTAACCACTTTTGTAATTGCTCTACGTCCCCGTACTTTGTAAAAAGCATAGCCTCAGTAGACCCTGTGGTAATAGTAACTTCTTCAGGGGGGATGACTGCTATAAAAGAAAAACACAAAGTGAAAAAGTCAAAAAAGGGATGTGACACACAACGATGCAACAAGAAAGAAAAATGGAGTTTAAGGTGTGGTCACTTACTATCTGTGGCTAGTGAAGGTGAGGTAGGCGCAGGATCAATCCTTTGAGGAAAAATTGGTCCATTAGGAGACCAATCCTTATGTAACCAACCATGGGCCTATCAATGCTCAAAGGCTCTTGAAAATTGCTTGTGGGAGTTAATAAGGACCATCTTGGTCTAGTCTAACACTGCAACATAAAGAATGGGGCCTGCCATAAAAGTCTCTAGCACTATGCGCACTAAAGTAAGCCCATCATCATCATCATGCATTTCATGTTCATCAAAATGGGGCCTACATAGGAAAACAACATGCACATTTAGACAATGACATAAAATTAAAAAGAAATCACAAGTTAAAGTAAGTCACAAAGGAGCATACCTGTCCACTTTGTATACCATCTCGGGTGGGTTCTGAAATAAGGTATGCACATGGAGGGCCACGAAAAGTGTATTGCTACTATTGTAATGATCACAAGTAGGAAGCTCCCACACACGAGTTAAAGCACAAGTGGATCTAGGACCCTCAGCGGGGCCTCCCTCCACTCTAAAAAGCCCCTCATCGATATCAGTGATGAAGGCTAGTATATCTTGTGTAGCCCTGGGCAAAATGGTCTCAATAATATCACAAGCCATTTGTTCACTTAGATGAGACCATATGACAACACTGAAATTTTGGAATCAAACTACAAGAATGAACTAGCACCGGGATGGAACCATATTGCATGGGGTTCAATGCACATATCATAGGGAGGTGTGTCTGGCCCAAGGAGGCGAAACCAAACAAGTACCCCAACAAGCTCAATAACAAGGAGAGAAGATTTAGATCCCCTATACATAACCAAAACATTGGGTAAGTAAAAATATAGAAACTAAAATAGATCAACATCTCATAAAACCGAAAAAATCACATAAACAAATATACCACCCCATGAGATGAGGACACTAACATCTATTGAGTGTAATCTTATTCTTATTAGGGCACATTGAAATTGATTTAAGAATGAATCCATGTTTAAATCATTAATTCCAGAAAAAAAAAATATAAAATTTAGAAATCATTGAACATCCTCTCAAAAGCAACTCACTCAACACTCATGCTAGGCACACCAAGTCAAGTTGGCATGTAACCAAGTCACATTGGATTTTTCCATATTCTAGCTCATGATAGGAGCTGCTACTTGTTCTAAAAATGTTCTCCTTAAAAAACCTAGGGACTGAAAATCCAAAATCCAAGGTCACGCTACCTTGGCTGAAAATCAAAAATCCAAGGTCACACTGCCTTGGGTGAAAATTTAAAAATCATGGTGACGTTGTCCCAGGGGCCAAAATTGATTTTCTTGGTCACGTTACCCTAGGGCAGAAAACCTAAAAATCAAGGTCATGCTGCACAGGGCAAGAAACTAAAAAAATCAAGGTCACGCTACCCCAGGGGTGAAATCTAAAAATTGAAGGCACACTAAACTTCCCAAAATTGAAGGTTTGCAGGTCATGCTGTTTCCCCAAAATTTACAAGTCAAACGCTGCCTCAAATTGAAAATTCAAAAATCTAGTCACGCTAAAACCTAGAAATCGTAGGCATGCTAAAATCCAAAATTTCAATCACGACAAGATTCAACATTGCAGTCACTCTAAAAGTCCCCAAATTTCTAACATCTTAGTAGTCACACTGGTTGCCAAGACTAAAAAATTTCCCCAAAAACCCCAAGAATTACAGGTCATGCTACCCTCTAAAACTGAAAATATTTTGCCTCAAAACTTTAGGGTCACGTCGTTCATTCCATGCCCCAAAACTAAGAAAAATTCACAAGTAACATTGCCCTAAAATATCCCAGGTCACGCCACTCTCAAGAACCAAAAATGTTGCAGTCATGACCTTGCAATTAGAAAGCCAGAAATTTCACAGCAGGGTGCCAAGGAAACCAAAAACCTGTGCACTCACACCCCAAGCCAAAAATCCCAAGCATAAATTCTTTCCCTAGGTAATGCTACTTGCTAAAAACATCAAAATTTTTTAGGGAAAAGAATTTACCTATGTAGGGCCTTCTTCCATGATGGAACCCTGATTTGTGGGAGATGTTGGAGGAGCTCTTCACTCTCTTCCATGAACGCCAGGGCTGGCTACTTCCTTCCCTTACCCCCAGTTGCCTTTCCCTTGCCCTTTTCTTCCATGGTCACGCTGACGTTAACACCTTGGCTCATGCTACACTCTGGGTAGGTCACGCTATTCTTCCAATTGCTAGTAACTCACACTAACAGAAATGAGGGTTTCTTTTTCAAAATTCCCTTTTCTATCCCCCCTTGGAAATTTTATTTTATTTTATTTTATTTTTATTTATTTAATTTTTAAGCCTTTTATTTTAAGTCCCTCTTCTTATTTTAATTACGCATGTTCTTCAAACCATCTTTGCCTTATGATTGCCCAAATTTCCTTTTCATTCAAATCCCCTCAAATTGAGCCCAAAATTTCTTATATAAAAAAGGAAAGTGCAGAAAATCAATGAAAATAAATAAACATATATAAAAACTTGGAAACAATCTAAAATTTCATAAAACTTTAAAATATCCACGACCTTAATATCACCTCAAAAATTTAAAATTTAAATATAGAGTCTAAAAGTCAAAAATTTTAAAATAGTGCATGCACTCACTTCCAATGGCAAGTCAATAAACTGGCCCGATATGGCCTTAAACTATCATGTGGCCCGGTATAGCTTTAAACTACCATGACTTCCATCACATCTCCTAATTTTGTCAATACACAGTTTGATTATCCTATGTTCGTTTACACTTTGTAACTCTCCTACCAAGGGAGTGTCTCTTACTCTGCTCCCATTTTAATTGGTAGGAGTGAGCACCATGGCCACCAACAACATCCTCTCAACGTTGTCTCTTAGTGGACCATATGGAGATGTAGAAAGAGCAATCAACCTAGAATCCTTGCATCTAAATCCATCCACCTATACCGATTTGATAGATTCCACTCAAGAAACATCAGACTAGCCTGAAAACGTAGCTAAAACTCTAGATCTAGAAGCTAACAATGTCATTGAAGATCCTCTGGTTGAAATCTCCATCACCATATTCAATGAAGAAGCCAGAACCTTGAAATTAAGTGTCCTACTAGACCCGCAACTCGTAGGTGACATCACTCAGGTGTTAAAAGAGAACATAAAAATGTTCGCATGGTCCAATATAGACATGCCAGGATTAGACCCCTTGATCATCCAACACAACATTATTCTTGATGAAAAAATTAAACCAGTAAAATAAAAAGCATGAAAGGTTAGACTTGAAGTAGCTTTATATGTCCGCGCTAAGATCACAAAGCTATACCAAGCCAGTTTTATTAGAGCCATCGATTATTCCGATTGGGTATCAAACATTGTTGTAGTTCTTAAGAAGAATGGTAGTATATGCATATGCATTGACTTTAACGATCTCAATATAGCCACTATAAAGGATCATTTCTCATTACCTAGTATTGATCAACTTATTGACACGACTGCTGGGCATGTGCTATTGTCCTTCATGGATGGATTTTTGGGCTACAATCAAATAAGAATCAATCCAGAACATCAACTTAGGACAACTTTTATGATACCTTGGGGAACATTCTGTTATACAATGATGCCATTTTGCCTTAAAAATGCATGTGCCACATATCAATGAGTAATGACATACATATTTAGTGATTACATGCTCAATTTTATCAATGATTATGTTGACGATATAGCAGTCAAATTTAAAAAAACTGAACAACATGCAAAAGATCTATATTTAGTGCTTAAATGTTGTCTCAAGTATGACCTTCGACTTAACCCAAAGAAGTGTGTCTTCAGTGTTAAAACTAGCAAAATTCTTGGTTTCCTAGTCTCTGAAATAGGGATATGGGTAGACCTCGATAAGGTCAAAGCAATAACCAATATGCAACCTCCAAGAAACCTTGTCGAACTACATGGCCTCCAAGGTAGACTTCAATTCATCAGATGCTTTATCGAAAGGTTGACAGATAAGTTAAGTCCCATGCAACATCTACTATGAAATAATGTACATTTCCAATGGACTCAACAATGCCAAGAAGCGTTCGAGAACATAAAACAAGAGTTGTCTCAACTACCAACTATTTATCCTGCATAAAGTGACAAAACTTTCTACATCTACCTTGCAACTTCCGATTCCTCCATTGCATCCATGCTTTATCAAAAATGTAGAGATCTAGATGAAATCCCTGTATATTACCTAAGCCATGCATTAATCACCTATGAATGATGATACAATGATGTAGAAAAGTCATGCCTCACCCTCGTCTTCTCCTTGAAGAAATGGTGGGATTATCTCTTTCGTAATCAATTTTACATCATTTGCAAGGTTAATGTTCTCCGTGCCATCACTAATAACTTCTATCAGTTAAGTAGGTTAGCTAGGTGGAAATGGATGATCGCAGAGTTTGACTTGCATTACGTCACTCAATCTTCTACAAAAGGTCAAGAAATAGCCACACAACTAACCGTCTCGCTGACGCATGATCAAGCAACAATAAATCCCAAATTCCTAGATGAAAATGTTAATAGTGTACACACCATACCTGATAACTACAAGGCAATACTCTACTTTGATGGAGCTTCAACCTCTTAAGGAGGAAGTGTTGCAGCCATTTTAACATACCCCTCTAGAGAAATCTAACCTTTCACTTACTGCTTAACCTTTCCTTACACCAATAATATGGAAGAATATGAAGGTCTTCTTAGAGGCCTTCAATTAGCATTAACTTTGAGAATCTCATGCCTTGTAGTTCAAGGGGATTCATAATTAGTCATTAATCAGGTCAGTGAGGTTTACTCATGCAAGGCTCTCCATTTGCAATCATATTGTGATTTGACCAAACATCTAATGAGACAGCTAGTAGAAACAGATTTTCATGTTCCCAAAAGTGAAAACACAATTGCTGATGCACTTGCCATGCTAGCCTTAAACATGACACCTGAAATGTTCCATGCATTGCCTAGCTCTATAACAAGTTGTGTCGAACCTATAGTTAACACTCTAGCTGAAATACCTGTAGCATCCGTTAGTACAACACATGCAATAGAATGGTACGATGACATAAAAGAGTACCTTCAAAGAGGCGAACCTCCATAATACTTGATAAATGCTCAAAAATACGTCGTACAAAAATGATCCCACCAATATGCATTAATAGGAGATACTTTGTGTCATAAATCATATGAAGGTATTTTGCTTATGTGTGTTAGTAGCATTGATGGTCAAATGATCATAGTACAAATCCACGAAGGACTTTTTGGAGGACACATAGCACCTAAAGTAATGACAATGAAGATTAGGTTCTTAGGTTACTACTGGTCACACATGGAGTATGATTGCATCTCCAAGGTCAGAACATGTGACATTTGCCAAAAGCATGGTAATCTGATACACGTGCCACCTAACGAATTACATACCCCACAAATCACATGGCCATTCCAAAAATGGGTTTAGACTTAATTGGACCGATAACGCCATCATCTTCAAAAGAGCATAGCTTTATTATCATTTCAATTGAATATTTCACAAAATGGGTAGAAGCTATTCCCCTTAGGAAGACCACCTCAAAACACATTTGCACTTTCATAATAGAAAATATCATGATCCTTTTTGGTATTCCAATGACCATCATTATCGACAATGGGCCACAATTCAGCAATGCAGATACTAAAAGCTTCTGTGAAAGTCTGGGTATTAAACATTCATTTTCATCACCTTACTACCCATAGAGCAATGGTCAAGTGGAGGCTACAAACAACACTTTCATCATGGTACTCAAAAAGATGTTGAATCAGAGCAAGAAACAATGGCATGAACAATTAGTCTACACATTTTGGGCTTATAGAATGACACATCAAACATCCACAGGTAAAACTCCATATAGTCTTGTATACGAATCTGAAGCTATTTTAGCTTTAGAATTGCAGGTTCCCTCATTGCGAATAACTCTCTCTGACCTCCTCGATGAAATTCAAAACAATGAACTACGCATTGCTGACCTTGACTTAGTAGAGGAAGAACGTGTGCGAACACTTGATCAAATCAAATGGTACCAAAAATAATGGAGGCAAAGGCACAAGCACGATCTCCATAAACACCTGATCAAAGAAGGAAATCTAGTCATTAAGGCCACCCATGAACATCCAAATAAATTCTCAACCAACTGGGAAGGACCTTACTTAGTTACCAAGGCATATAATAATGGAGCATTCAAACTTGCTGACATGGATAGAAATGAGTTTTCCAATCCTACAAACCACTTGTACTTGAAACGGTACTATGTCTGACAAACTTGAGATACGTCATAGTTCTGGAATCATGACTTAAAACTAATACCACAGAGTAGTCCTGGAATCATGACTTAAAACTGATACCACAGAGTAGTCTTGGCATCATGACTTAAAACTGATACCTTAGAGTAGTCTTGGCATCATGAATTAAAACTAATACCACAGAGTAGTCTTGGAATCATGACTTACAACTGATACCACAGAGTAGTCCTGGCATCATGACTTAAAACTGATACCACAGAGTAGTCTTGGCATCATGACTTAAAACTGATACCACAGAGTAGTCCTGGTATCATGACTTAAAACTGATACCACAGAGTAGTCCTGGCACCATGAATTAAAAATGATACCACAGAGTAGTCCGCTATGACTATAAACTGGCATGTAGAGTCCACTAAGACTATAAACTAGTTTGCCTCTTCATAGTTTTCTATGACTATGAACTAAGCAATGCATCATCCGCTATGATGATAAACTAACTCTATTTAAGGAGTTACAATGTGAAACTAACCCACAATAGTCGGTTAAGACTATAAACTGAGCAATGCATCATTTGCTACGATGCTAAACTAGCTCTGTCCAAGGGGTTACAACATGAAACTAACCCACAATAGTCCACTAAGACTATAAACTAGAAACATCATCGACGACCAAGAAAACTTTTGAAAAGATGTGTTACTACAAATTGGTTGTTCATGTTCCATAAAAACTTGCTGTATGATTTGTCCCATGGACACTAATGAAGCTGATGTTGTTCATAATTCTATTTTCTTTGAAAATTGCACGTGGTGACTCCATCTCCTCGTTTAAAGTGTTTAGATAACCGATTCATTTGTGTTTTTCTTATCTTCTTAGAGTTGTGTTTGCAAGATGACACTCCTGAGGCATTCATACATAGATGCACTTCATCATGATGACAAGGTATCACATTCTTCCTAATGCACGTAACTGGGTTAATCAATCTGTCCATAAGTACATTCCCTATTTCCCCATCATGTCCCAATTATCCTATTTAATTACTCCTCCTTGATACATTCTGTTCACCCCAAAGCTCTTGATATATTATTGCACACTGTTACTCTTTAAGAAATTGCAACGCAAAACATAGTACACAATGCATGATGAAAAAATACAAGCGCTCGAACACAAGCACAACACAAAAAGCAAGCTCTCTCAAAAAAACCAAAAAAATAAAAAAAAGAAAAATAAATACAAAACAAAGCAAAAACAAAAGAAAAGAAGAAACAAAGAAAATAGAAAAAGAGTAAAAAGGTCAAACAGCAAAATACATAGAAAAATTCTTCATGACCCCATTGACATCATGAACCAAAGACTATTGGTTATTCTCATACAAGCCCCAGGTGAGAAGGCCATTGTCTTGGAAAATAGTTACACTTGTGTCTCAAAGAGACCATCTTGGACATTATGTCATGGCTTTTGTTGTTTACAACAGGCTATAGTAAACACTCTATAAGTGTCTTGTTTCTCCAAAGAACGCACCTCCTATGTCTTGGTTCTGAGTCTGCTGAAAACCCAGCTATTGACAAAGACCGATGACATAACTTGTTCATGCGAGAGCATTCCTCTCCCACAATTCCAATAGTAGTTATCACCCTTGATCAATTCCTGACTTTCCCCGGTTACAATCCCTTGCATCTTGAACCACCCCTCAATCCCATGTACTTCTAGACATGGTGCAATGACATCTAGCGAAGGGTTGAGGGTTAATGTTGGTACTTGGTTGTTCATGGTATTTTACACTTCTTTGTCAATGCCTCTTGGGTGGATTCCTCTAGACGTTAAAAAAGAGGGGCCAATGAAACACCACTAATTTCATCCTATCATTTTGAAATGGAAATGACTCAAGCCCTTTTGAAGTTTTAGAGATAGAATTTGGCTAAGGCATGGCATTCACGCTAACTTGGGAACTCACGGTGGATGCCGAGCACTAACAATTCATGCTGGACGTTGTGGTCATGTTGCAGTATGACCTCTAGCATGACCAACTTTCCCAACTCTCAAAGCCTCCAAATCAAGTCAAAATAATCAAATTTTTAGAAGGGTAAATCAATCGTCAGGATCACCATCAACAAACTCTTGACTTCGGCCTCTAGAATCTTCAGATTTTAAGTCAAAAATTACAAGTATTTTAGGTCATGCTACAGGTCACGCCGAGCATGACCATAGCATGACCTACCCAAAATAACCAGTGTGACCTACTCAAAACCACTCAAATCCAAGCTCAAATTCTAGATTTTAGAGTTAAACACATTCAGGCAGTAAATCTAGCTTTCAAAATTCAAAAAAACGGTGTCAAAAGGTCAATTTTTCCTAACTCATGCTGCAGGTCACATTGCGCTTGAGTGTAGGATCCACACACTAGACGCTAGGCATGCTGGGCAAGCTGGATACTAGAAACATGTTGGGGGTCACACTGGGCATGAGTGCAGTGTGACCATACTTTGAAGGCATATCAACTTACGTTGGAAGCCCTGGTCGAACAGAGATTCCTCAAATAGCCTCAAATCAACATCTCGACATCTTGCAGCAATCGATCCATGGTCAAGCGAGTCGGGTCAAGTTTCTCTTGTTGTACATCTCATTGTAAATCCTCATTTGTGGTCATGTCAAACCCTCATGGTCTAAATTAAGTGTACTTTCATGGGCTTGAGTAACCCACAAGTTGTAAAATGCAATGTACCTGGTCAAGAATGCAACTGTACGACACCCATCCAACTTGTGCACAACTATCTGACACACATCCAACTCGTGCACAATTGTCTGACACACATCCAACTCGTGCATAGCTATCCATTAGACACATGTCACTGGATCCGCTTTCCTTTCATCTCCCAGTTGTTGATCCTATCGATGGATTCCATGCCCAAGCCTGGCCAAGCCCTATAAATACCCTGTTAATTCACATGAACTGTGGTTGGCAAAGGGGCGACATTGGAAATTCTAAGATTATACAAAACCAAAAATCCTTGGGCACTCGACACACTTGACTCCTGGCATCCAAGCACTCATCACATCACATCATCACGTCACATCATCCCTCAGGGGTAGGTGTTTGACCTACCACCCACACGTGCAACTATGCTTTGATCGATGCACACCTCTTTTTTTAAGCAATACCATTCAGTTCATTTTGCCAACCAACCATTATTTCCATTTTCTCTGTTTTATATCTAGTTTACATCTTATTTACTCTTTACTTACTACATTTTGTTTTACGTTTCGTTCATGTTCTACTTTGTTTTACGATCTTGTTTACATTTTTATGCACACCATTCATGTTTTAAAACATAAGTTACGATAACCGCGGCGCAAGCCATATTTTACGCCTAGGGAAGTCCTTGGTTGATTTGCATGCAGACCATCCAAGGAAGCCTACCTTCGTTCCCTTTTCCAGCTTTCCCTCAAAGTGAAGGCAGGGTCAACTGTTCTTGCCCAATGATCTTTCGATATCTGTTTCCTTCCAACCTTACACCGATGATTTAGGTTAGCACAGTTCTTGGTGCTAGAAGGAGGGCCAACTTGCTTGTTGTTTGTTAAAACATTGCTACCTATCAAAACTTATCCGTCTTGCCCCTTTCATTCTCCCTATCATAGTTGGTCACACTGAGCTTGCTCTTAATTGGTCACGTTGAGCTTGCTCTTAGTTGGTCACACTATGGTTGTGTCACACCGGTCATGCTGAGCTTGCTCTCAGTTGGTTACGCTATTGTTATGTCACGTCTGTCACACTGCAATTTCTTGCAATCCAACTCCACTCATCTAGCCCAGTCTGCTCACATTCATTATGGAATCTTTCCAAATCAACCTAGCAACATTGTTGATCTTAGACTTTGGGGTTGAAACCTCGAACCTTGTGACCACCATGGAATCCATAACTATTATTGAATAGATAAATCCCCAAGGTCCTACATGCCAATCACTAAGGCTATAAGGCAAAGGCCCTACTTATGCAACTCTTACACCTGAAGAGTATAACTTCATATGTGTCAAAATCCAGGCCAACCTACCTATCAACCATACAAAAAGGGAAGAAAAATGAGACTATGAACTTATTCAAAAAGGAGGTTGTGAATTCATTCATTTAGCATTCGACATAATCCTACTCTCTGAACACCATCATAAACTCATATCCCAACTTCTCATGGCTAGAAATCAAGCCCTATAGTTACCTCTAGTAAAGCCTCAAGGTGGAGATGAGGAAGATGATTTTGTAGCCCAATCTAAACATGAGGATTCATATCATACCATTAGCCCCCATGCCCATACAAACCCACTTTTTCAAACTTTCCTAGAAGAGACAACATTTCTGCCACTAGATTCCTTAGGGGAAGTAGCCATTCATATTCCCATCTTCTCCAAGTCCAACATTCAAACTAACTCATCTACTTCCATCATATCATTACAAACAAAATCCCAACAACTTCCTCCTTATACTAATGTAGGAATGACTTTTTAACCTCAAGTGATTAGAATGCCATCGGTCATACCCACTTCCACGTCCATCCATTACATACCTCAAGTGCAAATCCAACAAGCACCAATGATTATTTCACAATCAGTGACTGGATAGTGGATCCCACCAACTATTCAGCAAAATCTATCTACTCACTACAGTGTACCACATCCCATGCTCTCAGCCTCGATTATTGTCCCACCACAACAAATGTCAGCCCAACAACCCCTCTTTCCACAAATAATGAAACAATTGAATCATTATTAGCCATAATCCGCTCAATCCATTGGTCTGCCTACTGCCCACGAATGGGAAAACACAAAAAAATAATGCACTCATTAGCAGAAGAATTAAAACGCCTTAAAACTTTGAACACTGAGGAAGTCAAGGTGCTAGATTTCTAACAAGATGACCCAATTGACCCCTCAGTTCCACCCTTAACCTTGCCAAAAGGATTCTTGTTACCTCAGCTAACCAAGTACAATGGAAAGGGAGATCCAAATGCCCACCTAGTGATATTTCAAACCAAATGTATTTTACTTCAAGCATGACCCCATGTAATTTTGCAACTATTTGTAATGTCCTTAACTAGGAAAAGCCTTATACTGGTACCAATCTTTACCTCGTAGCTCCATATCTTCTTTATAGGATTTGTTGTATCAATTTGTCACCCATTTCAAGTACAATCTAAAACCTGAAGCCACGTTGGATAGCTTAACCAAAAAAAACAAGCGCTGCTTGAGCTAGCATAGAAATTTATCCAAAGATGGAGTGCAGCCTTAAATGAACTTCACAAACCCATCCCTAAAACATACTTGCTTGCCATCCTTAAGTTGGCAGTGAATGACTTTATTAAATCAAAAATTTATACCTAAAATCCTGCACATTGAGCCAAGCATTCATGCAAATCAAAGACATAGAAGAGGTGGCACAAACAAGTAATGACCTAGCCTACTCAACCTTTAAGAGCCAACATATTAGGAAAGATAAATCCAAAACAATAGTAGCAGCAGTGGCCGAAACAACCTGACCTAGTCATCCAAGAGAAAAAGGAAAACAACCTATTGTCCCAAAAAACTATGAAAGGACCACACCCACTCCTACATCTAAAAATCCTTCAAATAGAAACAACAACACGGGTCATGCCCATACCTTTGAAAGAAAAGACCCTACTTAATACACACCATTTCCCATAAAGCATTCACAATTTCTTGATCAACTTCTAAAGGCCAGGCTAATTCAACACAAACAAATGTCTCCCGCGGCCTCTCAAAGACATGATCGATTTTGTGAGTTGGCCAAGAACCCAGCTTTAGCAACAGCCAATGAACCCCCCATTCTGAAGGGCTTTAGATTGGATAGGTTTTGTGAATATCACCAATGGCGTGGTCATGGGACTGATTACTGCTTTATGTTAAAATAGGATATACAACGCATGATTGATAGCGGTGAAGTTGTATTCAACGAGGGAAACCCAGTAAGACCCAAAACCAATCCATGGGGGTCTACAAGCATCCTCTCAATACTAATGATGTGCCATATGTGATTAATACTATCCATGTGGAAGATAGACAAGATGTTCCTCGAAAACCTTTTGTGATTCGTAGGCCTTCAAAAAACACACCTATGCCAAGGTCCCTGATTCTTCTTCTTCAATCCACCTCCAACCATGAACCGAGACACCAGACAAATTTGCCTTTATGGAGGGGGTGGTTGACGACATGATTGACCACATAAGGTAGATTGATCCTAAAATAGGTGTGTTCAAATTAAAACATTGGCTCTCTAAGTTATTGCATTTTTTACCATTATCCCATGACTAATCCTTTCTCATGTGTGATTGACAGCTTCTCGTCCTAAGTGGGACCCCAAACAGGTGGTCGAGGTTGACGCTATGCCTAAACTAGCACTAGAGGTTACTGAGGTGCCTCATGATGTATACAAGGAAACAAGAAAATGTGTGCTCTACTCAGCACAATCATTGTGGGAAAGTAGGCGCATCAATGAGGACCTCTGGAAGCAAGTCCAAAAGTTGGAAAAGGAGAAAGCTAGCCAAGCAGTTGAGTTGGAGGATCTACGGTCACAAAATGAATTTTTGATGGCTTGTGATACCTCTGATGGCAACTGGCATATGGATGTAATTAATTATGTAAGATACTGGTCAATTTTACAGGGTAAGGACAAGGGCACTTATGAGATTATTGAGCAACACTTGCAGATGGACTTATTGGCCCAAGAAAACCAAGACTGGAAGAACTATAGCACCAAGGTGTACGAATGGGAACAAGTATAGAAGAACCATAAGCACATGTACAAAATTGAACATGCTACCTACCGTTGAAAATACCAGGATGCTTCCATTAAGTTGCATACCCATAAGTTATTTCTCAATATGATTTGTACTACTAGAGCCTATGAAAAAATTTATGCAACAGGTAGTGGTTAGTGAGTCTCCTAAAAGAGAAATGACCTTACCTTCTAGGGAGATCACTACAGCCATGTTTTCTTTGGGGCCACCCAAATGGATGACTATGGAGAAAGGGAAAGTTGCAGCAAGCATTGATCTGGGGGAGGAAGATTGCACCAATCTAACCAAGAAGGAGATTCTATGGCATCTAGCTACTAGCATGGACAAGATACCCTCTGAGATGGATGTGGGCCCATCTCAGGTTAGCCATTATTTATTGTATCATAGTCTATTTCATGAGAGCTTTATTGTAATTCGATTCATTATTTTATTTTATTTTATGTAGATTCAAATGGAGGTGTGGGACCTAGTGGAAGAAGAGATGAAGATGCTGGTGGAGACTTGTAGCGTGGCGGAAAAATATTTTATTTTTGTTTTTGTATTTTATTTTTTTGTAAGCCTTATTGTATGGACTTCAAATTTAATGAAGAGTAAAAAGTGAAACAATTATTGCATTTCTTTTGGTTAATATTTTATTAATGTGCTTGGGTGCCTTGTGGGCCCCTTGTTCTAGTTTAAGGTCATTTTGGGCCATTGCAATAGTTTAAGGCCATTTTGATCCATCGCAATTTAACTTGCATGGATTGGTTGCTAGTTTTAGGCCTTAGTTGGCTATGGTGATAGTTTAAGGCCATTCTGAGCCATGGAATAGTTTAGGGTCATTTTTGGGCTATGCAATAGTTTAAGGCTATTTCATGCCATGGTAATAGTTTAAGGCCATTTTGAGCCATCGCAATGTAATTAATGCAAACAATGATCATCATGCAAACAATGGACATAACGTAAATAGTGAACATAATGCAAAATCAAAAAGAACAAGAGCATTAAGTCCTAGCATTCATGGAAGTGAATTAGATATAGTCTTTAATTACGCAATTGTTTCCTAACCTGTTGTGTGCTAGGCAAAGCCTCACAGGTTAGGAAGCTTTGTGAACATGTGAACCAAGGCCATGCGAACCAAGCTTTGCAAACATGCACACCAAGGCCATGTGCACCAATAAAAACAAATGCTAACATGTGAACCAAGGCCTCATGATGCGCGTTAGAGGTCATCACTAAGTCATACAAGCTTAACATTATATTCTTTGTGTTTAAAGCTTGTTTAACTTGTGAGAGTGTGTCTAAGAAATCTTGTCCATTATCTGGTTTTTTTCTCATCTTTGCTTCTTCAATACATCCTAAAAGGTGAATCTGTTGCAAAGGAGCAGGTGTAGATTAAATGACAAGTTTTGTTGGCTCAGCAGGTGGTGGTTGCATGCTACTTGTATCCTTCAATGATGAAGTCATGGGCATGGACAATAAAGGGGTGGGCTTAGGGGGGCTCAATGCAGTGTGCTCTCTAGCCAACTGCTAGATGCTCTTCATGTTTCCTTAGATGGGAACATTTTGATGTGGTTCCTATCATTAGACCTTGGGTTGCAGGGAGAGCCGTATGCTTGGGCACCTTGATAATGAAAGGTTCTTTAGTTGTTGTGGTAGCAGGTGATGTAGTATTAAGCACAAAAGGTGCGACAAATGTCTAAGGAGGGAATTTAATGAAAAATAGGGTTTGCAACCTAGTTGTTATTGATGTTTGAGGGTTTCAGGGAGGTACACGAACCAAAAATGGCTCATGTTGCGTGTCTACTTTGTCATCAATGATAATGGCATTGATAGTGTAACTTGTGTTGTTAGCATTTAGAGGGCCTTTGTAGACATGCATCAATTGGTTTTCAGGTCAGATAGGATTACTCTCATCCAACACTAGCTTACCCTAATTGATCATTAATTAGATATCATCTTTTAGTACCAAGTAATAGTCTATGTCATGCCTGCACACTTGATGATAATCACAGAAACGTTCAAGTCTAAAGTTCTTAGGTACTGGTGGGTCGTTAGGCGTAAGCATAGAGGGGTCACGAAGGATTTCACAATACCTATGATGTTGTTTAAGAGCCTCCTCTAACATCTGTTTGTGTTGAATGTGCCTAGCTCCAAGAAATTGTTTTAGAAGCTCAAATGGCTTGATTGGTAAGGGAGTATACTTTGAATGATCCTTGTGCTGAAAGTTTGGCCTTGCTAAAGTTTGGGCAGTAGTTACTAAGGGCAAAGGTTGGCTAGTGCTGCTAGGGCTAGGCAATGTGTTAGTTGTGGCATGAGTTTTAGATGTCTTATCCTTCTATTTACCCTTGTTGGTTTCAAGGGCTACAACGGCCATTGTGGTTGTCATGGCCTTGCCTCTCTCCTTGTCCTTCTTTTTGTGTGCATTTTTATATGCTACATAGGCTAGGTCCCTACTAGCTTCCGCCACATCTTGGATGCTCTTGGTTTGAGTGAATGCATGGCTAAGGGAATGTGGGTCTAAGTAGTATAGCTTGGATTTCATAAAATCATTTACCACACCTTTGAAAATGGCCAGTAAATAGGCCTTGGTGATCTGTTCATGAATTTCAGTTAGAGTGGCACTCCATCATTGTATGAACTTTTGCACAGACTCTAGCAACTCTTGTTTACTACTCATAAGTTGATCCAAAGTGACTTCTATCTTAATAGTTCTTCCAATGTTGAGATTGAGGCACGAGGGAGCGCACGGTACCAATCTAAGGCTTTACCCTTTAAGGACATGGAAAATACATGGATGATGACATGAGGCCATGGCTGTAGTAGTAGGAATTCAAACTTAAACATGACTAGGTGGGCATTCAGGTTATCCTTCCTATTGTATTTTGTGAATTGGGGTAGTTGCACCCCAGGAGGCAACGTTAGTGTAGGAACAATTGGACTAATTAGGTCATCCTGATAGAAGTTCATGACTTGGACTATTTCTAAGCTAGCAACTTTAAGTTGTTTAATTTCTTCTGTAATGGTCTAGATGAGCTAGAAAGCTTGGTCTAGGCCCAGGGATGTCGTAGGGGTTTTGGGGTTGCTGGAGTAGCCATCATTGGTGGTGCTGTTGGGGAAGCTGCAAGCCCCATGAGGGGTGCTATTGGGGTAGCTCTTGTAAGTGGTGTTGGCTGGGTGGTCCACCACCTAGTGGGTGGTGCTATTCGGGTAGCTACCATTGGTGGCATCGTAGGGTTGGTTATCTGCCCAATTGGTGGGGTGGCCCATAGCCCTGTGTTTGGCTACACCACATGTGAAACTTGATACGCTTAGGGCTACACGTAGTGTGACATTTGAGATAGTTGGATGGTAGGGAAAGTAGTCATTACTGTCCACCACGTGGTTGAGGTTGGGCCTACTACTATTGGTGGGACAACTGTAGATGAGGGAATAGAAGTAGAACCCATGTGCAGTTGTGACGTAGGCATAGTGTGCACGTATGGCAATGTAGATGTCACAGATGTTGAGTGTGGTATGGGGATAGATTGGGAAGGAAGGGTAACTAGGAATGAAGTTGAAGGGCCTATGTGCTGATACGTTGAAAACATTGCATGACTACCCATCACTGAATAGAGTTTGGGTCAAGGTAGCGCCATGGCATTAGTGAAGGAGGCAGAAGATAGGAGCTGGTGTGATTGAAGGATAAAGGTGAAAGAGACAGCTGTGGTGTAGATCAGGCCACCACCTTCAGAGTGGGAGTCCAAATCCTCTTGTCCATCTTGGAACGGTTCCTCATAAGGGGACACTATGTCTCATTCTTTTGACCTACTTAATCACATCAATTGGTTTAACACCCATTGATACGCTTCGATCAGTGGGATGGTGTTCATCAAGAGTAGGAATGGACTCCCTCCTGTTCTGATGGATGAACTCAAAGTTATGTTTCTCTTCAAATTTGTGATAGTCCAAAGGTATATTTGCTTGAATTTTTGCACACAGAAAATTGTATTGGTCTTCGTCTTGGAGCAAACATTCAAGAGATTACTGTTGCAATCTAAGGGACTGCCGTAGTACCGGTGGTGGGCTGGGTGATCGCTCAGAATCTATCATGGATGGAATAAAGTGGGGCACCTCTAAAATCAAGGTAGGAACTACAATGAGAATAGGATTCATTTTCTTTTATGAAATAGGAAGAAATAGGAAAGATACATGTGAGAAACAGTTGCAAATAGTGCATTTTTACGCTCAGTAGTTGTAGTTGAAAACTGTAAGAAGGTTAGGCTGAGACTGGGTACACTTGAAAGTGTTGGAAACTAGTTTCCTTCACTATTATGCCTACTACATTGAGTAGGAATACTACATTGATAGGGTTGCTATGTTGCATATGAAGCAAGTAGTGTAACACAGTGGACAACGTATCTTGGTGGGTAGCGTAGCACAGTAGAGGGTGCGATGTAGTAGGTAGTGTAACCTAGTAGATGGTGCAACACAGTAAGTAGTGTAACATAGTAAATGGTGCAACATAGTAGGTAGTGTAACACAGTAGACAGTTTCTAGGGCATTCGTCCCACAGGGTTCCAAAGGAACCATCGACTAGGGCCAATTTGTACCAACTGGTGTGCGGACAGCCACAAGGGTGTCACATCTATGCTAGCTAGGTGCTAGTAACAGGTACCATATGCATGTAGGACTACTCATGAAGCAAAGAAGGAGCATAATGGTTCAGGAACTCCTTCTAGCAAAAACTATAACGTTCGAAAACATTGATGGCTAGAACACCGAGATTTTACCAGGCATATAGCCTAACCCCAGATCTGTGTGAGGGTCATGTTGGAGAAAACAGAAATGGGGCACCCTAAACAGTCTAGTCAATCAGATAGGGACTTACACAGTGTACAATAACCTTTTGTGAATGGTGATTTTAAAATTTTACATGTGGAGATTAAGGCGAAGAAAACCATAGCACACAAAATAGTAAAAGCATAAGAGGGTCTATAGTCTAGCAATAAATGTGAATTGATACACAATGATGCAAAATATAGTGAAATGAAATGAAATGAGCTTAAGTGAGAGAATGCATCGTCCCAAGATCGGGGGATTTGATCTTTGTTTGGCTAAAGAAGGTGTACAAGTAGTGTACAATACTAGATAGGCACAGCTTACAACGTAACGATATGGTCATAGCCCCTAAACTGCTACCAATGGCCTACTAACTGGAGCTGATGAATCAGTGCTTGGTGGTCTAAGAGAGATCCGGGAAGTGCTACTGCTGGGGTTTGTTGTTCCTCAACCTTCTACTTGCCAATCTTATTGTCAAAGCTAATCACCAGAAAGCCAAATGCCAATCTCCAATTGTAAGAAAGTTAAGTCAAAAATCTAACCCTAAAAAGACAACCCCTTGAACATTGTTTGTTGGGGTATTTATAGATCTAGGAGTGGGAGAGACACATGGTTTGGATGCCATGTGTCCTAGGTCCCACATGGTGCAAATTGTGAATGTGCCATACTGGCGTGTAGTGCTATGCTACAGTGTTACACTAATGTGCTATGCTATAGTGTTATGCTAATGTGCTACATTGCAGTGTTATGCTAGACATGAAACCTTCTAAGCCGTGACCATACCGTTCAAATTGCATGTGCCAAAATCTAGAGGACTACCATGTTTTTGCAAAAAATGCTAACAAATGCAAAGTGGAGCCTATGCTCTATGACTACGTATTTCCTTCTCTTACGTGTAAGGTCAAGCATAGGGACAACTTTGAAAATCAACAGGGGGATGCAAAATAAAGAAAACTATTGATGTTGTCTATTGAGAAGATGTCAGATTAGAAATGATCATTGCCAATGAGTTCTAGAGTTGTTGGAGACATTCTAATGCTTCTTTGCAAGTGTTACGCTATCTACGCTACTTAGTGTAGTGGAGTAGCGTGAATGCCCACACACTACACTGTGCTATGCTGCATAGTGTAGCAGCCATTTTTTGAGATAAATCTTGCCTAAACACCAAAAATACCCCTTTAAGGCCTAGCTAGGCAAGTAACTTCAGCAATTAGCAAGCTTTCTTTACATGTTGAAAGGTCCTGGGACTTGCGAATTTCATCCTTGCTAGAGTAACCACTAGAGTAACTACTCTAATAATTAAAATAACTATTAGAGTAACTACTAGAGTAACCGCTCTCATCACTATCAAAAAAATTTACAAAAAAGGGACCTTCATTCCACTATTCATAACCCATGTTCTAATACCCATGGACACAAAGGATTCAAAAAAGGAACACGAACTCATGACAAAGGTGGACATTCTAATCGCAATCATGATTGGGGCGGAGACCACAAAAGAGAAGGTAGCAGACATCGTCATGGTGATAGTTCTTCTTATTCTTCACCTTCATCCTCTCCTTCATCCTCTCCTTCAATATCCAGACGTGGTCATAAAGAAAAAGACCATGGGGATAATGATAGGCAAATTCGAAGTCATAGATAAGACAACTAGGAAAGGGGACGAGGGCACTCTAGAGAGTCACAACATAGAAGAAGAGAGAGTAGGGAACAATGTAGGCATCATAGATGCCATGGATGAGATGATCACAGTGAAATCCTACTTGCTACTCAAAGTATGTTAGACATAACTAAGGCTATTAGAATTCCAACAAGGCACCAAAAAGATAGTAGGATCAAGAGATTAGATATGAACAACATCCAATGATTTGAAAGGGGATACAATGTTGATCCTTAGAATCATTTACAAGAAATCCATGATGCATGTGCCCTACAATACATAGAGAATGAATGAAAAAACCATAATTTATTCCCATGAACATTAGTTAAAGAAGTGGAAAGCTGGTACCAGTCTTTAGAACCGAAATCCATTCGCAGGTGGAGTACTATGTTGGAACTATTTAATGATAAGTACAAAATGTACTCCCAAGTGTCTAACTTGCAAAAGAAAATCCAAGGTTGGAAACAAGGAGGACATGAACCCTTGGATGTTACCATGGGTTGATACTATGCACTATTACATCATTGTTCTGGCCATGGTTATTCGCAAAGGGATCAACTGCGCCATCTTGTGGATGGGCTTAGGCATGAAACGAGAAGAACCTTTGGAACTTATGCCCAAGGGAAATCATCCAAGCTTAGGTCCCATCAAATTCAAAGACTATTGGAGCAAGTTGCTAAAGAAGCATGTGAGCTACAAAAGAGAGAAAGTGCAATAGAGTATAATCGAGATCCTTCCCTTCAGAAGAGGGGAGTAAAATTTTGTGAGGATGAAGAAGAGTCACCACTTGAAGAGATGGTGAATAGGAAAACTTTGCCTATCCAAAAGATGATATTAGAAGTTTCGGCAAAGGTAGACCAAATGTGGGATTCCCTAGACAATAGATTTCAAGCTATTCTTAAAATAGTAGAGGATTCTAGAGAGCAAGGTAGTGAGAAAAGAAAAAAAAAAGAGGCTAAACATGCACGTAGCAAGGGTAAGGGAAAAGTTTCCATCATTGAAGAGGTTGTGGATTTGGAAACAGACAATGATAGTGGATGTGAGATATGTCAATATGACCATTCTAAGGGATGTTGCCTTGTAATCTTACATCTACAAGAGTCTGGGGTGTATGCACTTAACCCATGATTAAACAAAAGGCAAACACCCCAAAGGTTACCTTATCCTCAAGGTAACCCAAGGCAGTTCCACCAACCCTTGACATATTATCCGAGTAGAACTTCACCACAATCGATTGAGCAATATCAATAGTGGAAGCACCCAAAATCATGGGGAATGCCACCACCAATCTCTCCATGTGACTCTACTAGTCATGTCACTTCTCAACCTTACTACCAACCCCACGAGTATTATGGGACTCCCACTTTTAGAGGTGATATTCCACAACCATATCATTCTTCTCATCCGGCCACATTACTTTCACCAATAACTCCACTACCACCTACTCCCATGATGCAAGGTGAAATCCCTACCCAACCGCAGCAACGTAATGCCACGAGGGCTATTAACTCTTAACCTACTATTGGTTCCAACAACTACATGAAGAAAAGACCTTTCTTTAGAACCAACAATCCAACCAAGCCCTTGTAATCATAAGGGGATGATTCCTTAGATGCCTCAGTATCAATCAAAACTTTGGAAGCCCCTTCAACCCAATCACCGCACTCAACACATACAGTCATGCTAATACATGCCATCACTGATTGGATCAAATCTAGCCTCCTTTACAAGAAATTCTCTAATCCTAGGAGTTCTATGATATACTTACAAAGCACTAGAAATGCGCTATGCAAGGATCTTTTGGATTCAGGTTCTAGTGTCAACTTGATTTCTCAAGAAATGTACAAGGCCTAGAACATGCCTCCATTGAAAAAGAGTAACATCTGTCTAGAGTTGACCAACTAGTCCATCATTGTCCCATTAGGACTGGTGGAAGACATTGTTACCACTATTTGTGGGTGGTCGTACCTAGTTGACTTCCTAGTGATTCAGGTAAACAATGGTAAGGGGGACTTCCTAATCATAATGGGAAGAGCATGGCTAAGCACCATTGATGCACACCTAGGAATCCATGACCTTTCTCTAGAAATATCAAAGGAAAATACATTCGAAAAGATTGAGAAGAAGAAAGTTCTATGCATCGCATACAGAGACATAGGGTGTAATTGCATGTAGAGGTCATCGTTTGTGCAAAGTTTAGCATTACCTGCATGCAATCACTGTGCATAAGTGATTAACATACAAAGATGCCTGTATGTAATAGCCACATGACAGGAAGACACCTAGTGGCTGACAGCTGATTAAGAAAGTAGTTCACTCATATGCATAGAACCAGCTGAGGGTTTAACTTGTGCTTACATCAATAGCATAGACACATTAGAGCAAGTCCACCACCAACCCTAAACCCTAAACCTTGAAAATATCAACTGGGGGAAATTGGAAATCCCTGAGAAATTTAAGTAGGAGCCCCTTAAGTTGAAATCATTGCCCACCGATATGGAATAAATGTTCCTTAAAAATGAAAAACTAGTAATTATCAATGCTAAGATTTCTCCTCAATAGAAATAAGAATTGTTGAAGGTAATAAATAAATGGTTAGAAGCCTTCGCTTGGTCATATCCCAAATTAATTGGAATAAATCCTAGGATATGCCAACATAGAATTTACACTAGCCCCTCCATGAAGCCTTGAAGACAACCACAGAGGCAATTGAACCCTAAGTTGAAGCAAGTAGTTAAGAAAGAAATCAAACAGCTTCTCAAGGTTGGGTTCATATACCCCATTGCTAATAGCGAATGGGTTAGCCCCTTAGTTATTGTGCCTAAAAAGGGAGGCAAATGGAGGGTGTGCATAGATTTTAGGCTACTAAATATGGCAACATTGAAAGATCACTTTCCATTACCATTTGTTGACCAAGTCTTAGACACCATCACAGGGCATCACTATTATAGTTTTCTTGATGGATATAGTAGATATAACCGAATACAAATAGCCCTAGAAGACCAAGCCAAGACTATGTTCACCAGTCCTTGGGGAATGTTCTCATACAAAACGATGATGTTTGGCTTGTGCAATGCCCCTGTAACATTTCAACGACTAGTTCTAAGCATATTCCAATAGCAAATAGTGAATGGCATGGAGGTATTTATGGATGACTTCCCCACTTATGGAGCAAACTTTGATCAAGCCTTGGATTGGTTGGAGCAAGTGTTAAAAATATGTGTAGAAACCAATTTGAGGCTTAATTGGTAGAAAATCCAGTTGATGGTCCAAGAAGGCATAGTACTAGGATACAAAATCTCACACACATGGATAGAGATAGACCTCGAGAAAATCAAAATTATTCAAGGAATTACCTATCAACTAGAAACTATCAAAGATATTCAGTCATTCCTTGGACATACTGGCTACTATAAGATATTTATTAAGAACTTTTTAAAGGTTTCCAAACCATTGGTGGAATTAATGAAAAAGGATGTGCCTTTTGAGTGGACCAGGGAATGTGAATTAGCTTTCCAAACTCTAAAATAAAAGCTAGTAGAAACACCCATTCTACAAGCTCCTAACTGGTTCAAACCATTCCATATCATGACTAAAATATCCAACTATGCTATAGGAGTTTTATTTACATAGTTAGATGTCTAGAAGTGTCCTTATTACATTCATTGTGCAAGTAGAAGTATCATTGGTGCACAAATTAACTACACTATCATAGAGAAAGAATTAATGGCTATAGTGTTTGCACTAGAAAATTTTAGACACTATGTATTGGGATATAAAGTATGTATACATATAGATCATAGTGAAATCTGATTCCTCATGAATAAGCCAATGGTAAGCCCTCGTATCATATGATGACTTGTAATCTTAAAAGAGTTCGATTTAACAATGATCGATTGCAAGGGTACCAAGAATGTAGTTGCTGATTATTTATCTTGGTTGTGATGGGACAATAAAGAGAATGAGTATCCAATTTCTGATCATTTCCTTGATGAATTCCTCTTTTCTAGTGTAGTGAATAATCAATCATCCACGGAGACAAATTGGTACAATAGCATTCTTACCTATCTCCTCACCCAATAAACACCATAAGAGTTAAACCTTAAGAAGAAACAACAATTTCTTCACTAAGCTACGTACTCTATGGAGATCAATGGGAAACTTTACAAAGTGTGTCTTGATGGCTTGGTTTGATGGTGTGTTTCTGATATCGATGAACTGCAAGTTCTCCAAGATAATCATGATGGTTCTTGTGGGGGTCATTACGCTGGGAGACGAATGACCATCAAGATCCTACTTGCAGGATATTATTGGCCTACATTATTTCAGCATGTCCATTGTTTCATCTAATCTTGTGAGTGCTGTCAACATGATGGGGGAATGACTACTAGAATGGAGGGTCTGCAACAATGGATTCAACCATTAGAACCCTTCGACATTTGGGGAATTAATTTTATGGGGTCAATTACACCAATGTCCAATGGAAAAGCTTATATTATTGTTGTTGTTGATTACCTAACAAAATGGGAAAAAGTACCTATTGTTAAGGATTGTACATCATCTACAACTACATGATTTGTTCAGCAACAAACCATAAACAAGTTTGGTATGCCTCATCCACTTATTTCAAATAATGGTATGCACTTCACAGGTGCAACTTTTTGAAAATTAATGCAACGCTTAGGGGTTGAACACAGATTGACAAAACCATACCACCCCCAAGCAAACGGTCAAGCCAAAGTCACCAACAGGGAGATTACGAAAATATTGACAAGAACTATTAGTAAGTTTAGGCAAGACTAGAGCACTAACCTGAACAATGCTCTTTGGGCATACTTCTCCACATGGAAATTCCCTACAGGCTACTCTTCCAATGAGTTAGTGTATGGTAAATTATCAATGCTTCCCATTCAAACTAAGCTCCATACACTATCCACGGCATGTGACCTTAACCTTGACCTTGACCTACCACAGAAACAATGGTTAGTAACCCTTAATTTGCTAGATGAAAATCGACTAGCTACCCTGTCATCTAATGAATTGTACAAGGCATTTAATAAGGAACATCATGACCTAAGGATTAGGAAAGCTAAATATCAACTAGGAGATAAGGTTCTCTATTGGAATCCCACACATGTGCCACAACGTACTAAATTTCAAACATTGTGGGAAGGACCTTATATTATTTATGAAACTTTTCCTTTAGGGGCCATGACAATATACAAACCTGAGAGTCCAGACAAGAAACTATTGGTTAACATGGAATAAACCAAACCTTTTCATGAGCTTAGCACAACCAGTACACATGCTACCTCTATTAGTGAAAAATCCTACTTACTATTTTGGATCTCCTACTTCCAACTTAGTCGTGGGGGAGATGGCCACCTATGCTAACTGTTCTAGACCCTCAATTCTTTTTGAATTTTTTTTTACACGTTTTTCCAAATTTTCTTATTTTTTTTTACACCATCGTTCATATTCTTACTATTTTTTTGATTTCTTGATTTACTTTTATTTTTCATCCAATAAGTGCTCATGATGGTGAATTTAATTATATCATATTCATTGCTAATGTTTGATTTTTACCTTTGAATTATGATGCTGATATTAAGGTATGGTTCTTTTGGTAAAAGAGGAAATGAGTCCACACCATCCACTCATCCATACAACTCTATGGTCTCCTTTGGCTTGGAACTCTATAGTCCCCTTTTTCTAAGTAAACTTGTTAATGAATTGGTGGTTGGGTATTTTTCAAACCAAGGAAAGACTCAAAGGATGAAAAGGGTGTGACTTCAAGGGGATTTGATGCATTGGTGCTAGCCATTCTCTTGGGTGCTTGAATTCTTTTTCTTGGGTTTTCCACCATTTTGACATTGTTCAAATATCAGGAGGCTCAGTGAATAAAAATAAGTCTTTTCATGGGGTGGTTCTCATTCATAAACATCAAAGAGAGAGAGAGAGAGAGAGAGAGAGAGAGAGAAAGAAAGAAAAAGGTGAGAATTCAAAGCACACCCCTTAGACATAATAAAGCAATATGGGCTACAAGCACTGGTTATGGCATTGGAAAGACATGTTACCCATGCCTGAAGGTTCCCTTTAACTAAGGCCCTTTCTTATTTCCTACTTATCCATCTCACTCTCCTTGGGATCATGGTCACTCTTTGTGGAAGCATTATTGTTACCTCAAGAGGATGGATTGGCCAAGTGTATTGATGCGAGGTCACTAAATGTGGTTGGTTTGGGTCTGGATTTGGGATGAGTTCTACTCAGTTATCTTAACCATGAAATACACAAGGGGATTTACACAACCTTGTTCTTGGGATTGCATTCCATTTTCTCCTCTCCATCTTTCTTCCCATTTTCCACCTCATTACCAATTTTATCATTATTTCATTCTAGGTTAATGCATTTTTTTCTTTGGTGAATTCTTGTGGGTAAGTTTTTAATTGTTGCTTCCAAATGACATTCCTAGAGCCTACTGACTCTTTGGTTTGTGGGTTTGCCAGGGCATAAAGGGCATGAGCCTACTTTGGGGAGGACCAACTAGCATTTCTTTTTGATGGAATTGTTATGTTCTTTCCCTTAAACATTTCCTGTAATCAATCATTTCTTGTTTCATGCCCATCCATGACATCCATTTTATTCACATTGTCATTGATATTTTTCATCTTTCTTGTTCCTCATGTTTTTCCATCTTATAGCTACTAGAGGTTTTCTCTTAGTCATGGGGGCCCTAGCATAAAGTTTTCAATTTTTTCCATTTTACTAATTACCTAACCCCTACACCTTGGGTAATTGTCAGTGATAAATTTCCGAACCAATTTCTGCCATAACCACAACTCAGCTAATGCACTTTATATCGAGGAAAGGTATAAAATGAATTTTGGATTATCTATCCTTGCTCATTTGTGACTTTGTTGTGTGTGCAGATGGTGATCATACAAAAAATGGACTAGGCTTGGAGGAAGAACTTAGGATGGACCGAAACTGAAGCATTTATGAAAGGAGCAAGTTTGGTGGCATGGCTATGGATAAACAATGGAAGGTGCAATCTCGGCATTGGCAAAAACATGCTCCATATTCTTTCTCTCTCTCTTTTTCTCTTCAAGCTACCAAAGAAAGACTTGGATTTCATTTATGTATGAGTGTTCACCACAATGGTCATGAACACTAATGTTGTAATATGCTTATTGATCTGTTAACTGGGCACGTTGAGTTTGTCATCCCATTTCATCGTCAATTGTCAATAAGTCAATAATCCCATACCTTCCTAATATTTTGTAAGGAACTCAAGGATGAGTTTTTATGCAGTTGTGGGGGTATGATGAGAGTAGTTACTCTAGCATTTATATTAATTATTAGAGTAGTTACTCTAGCAGTTACTTTAGCAGTTATTATAATTATTAGAGCAGTTACTCTAATTATTAGTGTGGTTACTCTAGCGATTACGTTAGCAATTATTCTAATTATTAGAGTGCCTACTCTAGTGGTTACTTTAGTAGTTATTATAATTATTAGAGTAGTTGCTCCAAAGTCTATAAATACAGTGCCTAGGTGCACAATTGGGGAGAAGTCTTTTAGTAGTCAATAGCAAAACTCTTGTAGTTTGTTTGAAAGTTAGAGTATTTTCCAAGTGCCCGTAGTAGGAGGTCTAAGTGTGGGCAGATCTTTATTCGAGCATTGTGTACCTGAGCATACCTTGTGTATGAAAATAAAAATGAGCTCTTTGATTCATCCTTGCAGCACTTGAGATTTTTTTTCTTACGCATTTCTTTTATTTTATTTTCTTATGCATTTATTTTATTTTTTCACTTTACATTTTTATTATTAGCACAACAATTCATTTTGATCAATTAAGAAAATCATTAAATTACACAAGCATGACTACTTATAGCATGTGTGTAATGCTTGGCAACCCAGTAACAATTAGTGTTTGGTAATCCTAGAAGTGTTGCACTAGTTCAAGATGTGTATGGAAAGTGGGAATGGATGTTGGTGTTAGGATTAGTTAGAACTTAATTAATGAGTAGTTAGGTTAAATCAGTCACTTAGTTACCTCTCTCCTTCCCTACTAGTGCAGGACATAAAAACATAAAAGTTATAAAAATCAAATGCCTCAAGTTTACTTAATCATACAATCATGACATATAGATAAGCTTGGGAAGACAATGATCAACCAACCCATCCTTGTTCCACAAGGGTGCATAAGCACTTAGTCCTTGGAATTTGACTAGATCATGCATGAAACACTTGTATTCATATGGTTGAGTGTAGGGGTACCTCTCCACTCATTAGATAGCCATAGAAAGGATAATGTCTTCCTATGTTTCTCATTTTCATTGAAATTTTTTTCAATCTCTAGGAAAATAAGTTGTGGTAGGTTGACTAGGAATTTCTCACTCAAAGATACACATTCTTGGGTGGAGAAGGTTATGACCTTGTTGGTTTTCACCATTGGATTAATGTAATATTTCAAAATTTTGAAGTATGCATGCTCCACTTTGATGAGGGTAGCATACTTCTTTCAATCCATCCCACAACAATGTTGAATCCATTCCTTTCTAGCATTTAGGTCCATTTGGGGGTGGATATCTCTACCAACTTTACCCTAGTGTTAGGTAAACTAAGAGCTTTTGCTATGGCCTCAACCAGGTAGGAGATGGTGATGTCCTTTATTTTAATAGAAGCATCTTCTTATTAGTTGTTCCAAAAAGTAGATTTTTCCCATGCATCATTTCCAATTGTTGGAAAGAATGGACCATAGTGGAGATCCTTGGAGTTGTGTTTAAATCTCTTTTATTGCAAAATCTAGGAATGAGTTGTGTTCAAATAGAGGTAATTAGAGCACATGGGATGCATTTTTAGAGGATATTTCGACGCCAAAATAGAGGAAAAACTAGATGTTTAAGGCTATTGAGATGATTAAGTATGCAATTAGCCTATGGATAGGGAAACTAAGTTAAGGTTAACCAAAAGAGATACAAGTGGATCCTCTCCAAAGTAGGCATATGCTTAATATTCCATTGCATAACCTCATCACAAGGAGTCTATAGATAACTTGGATGATGAATGATTGTTTAAGTTTAGTTCGATAATCATATGAGGGATTTTTTTAGGATTATGCAAGCTAGAAAATAAAACTATCAATTTTCCATTATATGGGATAGTGAGATGATAGAAGATGAAGTGAATGATAGAGAAATACTAATGGGTAGGTAATCTGCATCCTATTCACACAAGATCCTTGGTGAAGTATGTGATTAAGATGATCCAATACTGGTCTATTCCAAGTCTATACAAAGTCAATTTCGATTACAGTAACCTTGCATTAATATATTCCTCATCTTTTACCATCTAGATCCTATGAGAACTTGAAAGGACAACCATCACTCTAAGAGAAGAAGAATAGAGAAGAAGGAAGTAGGTAGGACCTTAGTTAGAGGGATGACTTTAGGGATAGGTAACATGTCTTTCTAGCCACATAACTAGTGCTTGTAGTCCATGAAATGGTCTAATGAGTGTGCTTTGAATTTCTATTATTGTTGGTTGTTTTCTTATGGAAATCACACCATGCAAAGACATGCTTCCTTTTATGGTCAACAGTAGAAGTGATTATATACTAATAAGAAATCATAGAACTTAAGAAGGAAGTTGAGAAAATAATAAAATAAATCTCCTTGAGGTCACATCCTTTCCATTCCCACTTGATCCTTTCCTAGTTCGTTGGGTAACAAGATCACATGTTACTTTTTAGTTTAAATGTGAAAGAACCTTCATGGTCCCATTATGCAGACTCCTCATGGAATAATTGGAATGGGAAGATTGTGTTAACTCATTGCTTAATACCATTAGAGAACTAATAGACTATTAGTAGAGAACATTATCCAAGGACAGAATTGGTCTTTTGGTAATTAATCAAAATTTTGATAGTTGTATCTAATAATTATCAAAAAAATTTAGTAGTAATTGGAAAGTTCAGATTTCTAATAAAAAATGAAAATGGAAATAAAAATTCAAAAGAATAATAAATAACGAATGAAAAGGAAAATATAAAAATAATTAATAAAATATCAAGAAAGTGAAAAACATATAAAGAATTTTGTAAAACAAAAAGAATAAGATCATTTATCCTTGTCAAGATTTATTGTTGATGCATATCTCCCCCATGTCTAATTTGGGAGGAGATTTAAAAAATAGAGCATGCTTATTCTTGATTAGAGATGTTAGTATATTCAGTGGTTATTTGGGATTCCATAAATGGCTTAAGTTGCTAAACATTGACTAACATGTGATTTTGAGGGCTTGTTAGTTGGTAAAATATCATAGTCCTAGCAGGAAAAGTTGAATGTATAATGTAAGAGCCTTTCCATAATATCTAGAACTTAGTTCATTAAGGCACATGCGTGGGATTCCAATAGAGAACCTTATCTTCTAGTTTGAATGTAACTTTTCTTATTTGTGCAGCATGATATTGTTTATTATGTGTCTTGTGCACTTCATTCATAATTAGTGCTACTCTTCAGTTTCATTTAGCACATTAAGTTCATAATTCATTATTTTTTTGCTAGGTTAATGTCTATGTCAAGTTCATAAGTACTTGTGAGTGTATAGATTTTAGTTTAAATTAGACATTTTGGTAACTTTTCATACACAAACTCATAGGGATATTAGCCTATAAAAAGTTTCCATATTAAGTGATATGCCCAAAGAGCATCGTTGAGTTTGGTACTTCAATCTTTCCTGTATATTTAGATGCTTTGTGTTATGATTCTTATGATTTTCAAATTGGTACTCTTTGCTTGATTGTTGGCTTAAAGGTGATAAGGTGTTTTGAGTTTGTGCTATACCCCTAAGCATTACATTAACTTGTGAATAATAGAACTTGTAAAATTTGTTCCATTATTTGAAATTAGTGCTTTGGACATACCAAACCTATTTATCACTTGTTATTGAGAATATCAAGCTACCATGATAGATGTATAATTAGATATGGCTATATCTTTAGCTCGCTTGGTATAATCGTTAATCTCAACAATCATGTAGGCTTTTCCATTGGACATGAAAGTGATGGATCGCATAAATTCAATATCTAAAAGGTTCAAAAGCTTTAGTGGTTGAATCCACTATTGGAGTTTTTTTATTTGGGTAATCATTCTTTCATCTTGTTGACACTTTTCATGCAAACATGAGATATCGTCAGTGATGAGTGGCGAGGTACCCCCTACGTCCAACCATATGAATCATAAGTGTTCACCCACAATCTAGTCAAATTTCATGGATGGGACTAGTTGTGCATCTAGATCATTATGTCTTGATTGCAGTTCGCTACCTTCCCACTTAGACTAATGGTAGCTTTGTCACGTATGGTTTATTCAAAAGCAAGGCATATGATAATTGATGTTATTTGACCTTATGCTACTCCTAATGATAATGAATAAATCAATTAATTGAGTGAAGTAACAATCGAAAGTAAAGTCTAAACTAGCCTATGGGTGATAAGTATCAATTCCTAGCTTGTCGTACATGTCCTAAAACCATGTATCCACTACTGAAATTACCAAGTGCTATGTTAGTAGGTGAAGCAAGGAATAATGTTGCTAGGGTTACCAAGCTAATACGTGTTTACACTTAAAACTAGTCATGATCATTCCACAAATTCATCAATATGCATGGAAATGTAACTAATTACTAACTAATTGAAAAGTAAATTGCATGGAAAGTAAATCTAATCTAAGTCAAAGTGCTGCAATGAATAAGAATCAATCTTGATCTTATTGCCATTCCTGGAATGTGTTTAGGTACATTGCCACTCAAATAAGACTTCGTACAATTGACTCAGATCCACTCTGTAGGCACTCACTGACTGTTCTATAAGATTATGGAATAAAATAACAAGAGTTCAACTACTCTATTGACTAACTTATGCCCAAATCATGTGTCCAAGTATTATATTTATAGGCTTTCACACATTCCCCGATATCTGATATCTGATAACATAGCATGGGATTTAATATCATATATGCGATATCAACTATATGATATCAGAGCCAAGAGAGCCAAGATATCAGGGCTAAGATATCATGGCTAATATATAAAAGCCAAGATACCGAGGCTAAGATATTGGAGCTTAGACATCGGGGCTCCAATATCTTAGCTGACCAAAAATTGACTTTTTGTTAGATATCCCAGCCAACTAATGATTTATTAGTGAGCATCCTTGAAGATTATTTGCCAAAAGTATCTTTGTGGTTGTCCTGCTTTTAGCATAGTCACCCTCTAAGGACCTTTGTGAGTGTCTTGAGTGTCTTAGAGAATTCTTAACTGATCTACGTTATGTACATACCATCATGCTAGGTCATCAGCACAAAACTTATAGAGGTTATCTTTGATCTCCGTGTAATGTTTGACCTGAAGAAGAAATTATTGTTTCAATCTATGATCCGATTTTGTAGGAGTCTCTTGTATGAGTAGATATGAGTGGAACTCATCATACTAATTTGTGATCCTTAGTGAGTGAACTTCAATGGACATAACAAAGAGGATTTCATTTGGAAATTAATCAGATAAAGATTCTTCATCCTCATTTCTATCACACCTTAACTGAGACAAATGATCTACAACTACATTATTGGTCCCTTTTCTATCCACCACAGTGAGATCAATTTTTTGTAAGATCATCAACCATTGTATAACATAGGGATTTATTATTGGTTTTTTCATTAGGAGTAATATTTCACTATGATTTGTGTGTACAAAAATTGGGCATCCAAGCACATATGCATGAATTTCTATAAGAATTACACCACTACCATGAGTTTTTTTTTAGTGATGGTGTAGTTGAGTTATGCATCTACAATGCTCCTACTTGTACAATGAATATTATATGGACATTTTTGATCATCCATTTGTGTAAGCACTACTTCCAGGGCATAGTTAAATGCATTTGTCATGATATGAAATGGTTTAGACTAATCTAGGATGCATAGAATTGGAGTTCCTATGAGCTTTTACTTCATGTATTGAAATTCTTGTTCGCATTCTTTGTCCATTCAAAGACAACATTTTTTTAGTAAGCTCTACTAGTGGGTTGGAAATTTTAGAGAAATTTTCGATGAAACACATATAGTAAATAGTATGGTCAAATAATGACCTCACATCTTTAATAGTTTGACGTTGTTTGATTATTCCTTAGATGACCCCTATTTTTCTAGGTCTACCTCTATTCCTTTTCCTAAAATTTTATGCCTCAAGACAATGCCATCTCTAACCATTAAGTGGCTATTCTACCAATTGAGACTTAGGTTTGTTTCTACACACCATTTGAGTACTTGCTTAAGATGGTCCAATACTTACTTAAAGTTAGTACCATAGGTAGAAAATTCATCCATGAAGACTTTCACATCACTACCAATTTTCTATTGAAAAATTCTTAGGACTATGTATTAAAAATTTGTAAGAGCATTATAGAAGCCAAAGGGCATCTTTTTATATGTAAAGGTTACTCAGGGACTTGTGAAAGCTATCTTGACCATGTCCTCTAGTATAATTTGGATTTGGTTGTAACCACTATATTCATCTAGAAAAATATAGCAATGGTTTCCTACAATTATATATAATAATAGGTCCACAAATGGCAACAAAAAATGATCTTTGAATTTGAGCATGTCTTATAGTATGTAGTTTATATAGATCCTTCATTGTCCTTCTTTCTTTAACATAATAATATGTGAGCTTAACCATTCACTATCCACCACAGGATAGATGAATCCTATCTTAAGAGGCTTTTCAACTTCATTTTTGATAACTTATTTCAACTTTTGATTCAACCTTCTCTATGATTGCTTTTTTGGTTTGATGGTAGAGTTCGTATAGATCTTGTCTTGGCATATGCATGGATCTATTCTAGTTAATTTATCATATGATGAGGAAAATATTGTTGATCATTTATTCATAAATTTTATTATCATTCCTTTCTATTCTTTAGTAAGATTAATGTTAATGATTACCAGCTTACCATTATCAAGAAATACATACTCTTAAGTTGATGATGAAGATTTAAATTCAACATGTTTCTATTTAAAGCTCTTAGGGATTTTCAACTTTCCCTAATACATATATGCTTTAGTGTTAAAGAGTCAGATCTAAATTTACTGCATTACATTCATCTTATTGATATAAGCACTTGTGAGGAGCTCAACTAGTTCCATGCACATTATTGAATTAAAGCTATCATTTGTTGTCAGCTGATGAATCATGTTTTGCCTAGCTCGAATATTAGATATTCAATATTGGAGCCTTGATATTAGATACTCAATATTAGATCCCAAGAAACAATGTTGAATATATGACATTAGGGGGTATATGCTTGCCTATAAATATAGCGCTTGGGCTCATGATTTGGGATAATTTTATATAGTTTTTGTGATAGATAATGAAGCTCTTGCAGTTTGTTTTCTCTAGAGTTAGAATATTTTTTAAGTGTCCGTAGTAGGAGTTTGAGTGTGTATAGATCTTTGTTTAAGCACTAAATGTACCTGAGCACACTAGTATGATGGGAATGAAAACAAACCCTTTTGATAATCCTTGCAACACTGAGAACAAATTAATGTTTCCTTTAATGCATTTGATATTCATGCACTTTACTTTAATGCAGTTTCATTAAGCAATTAATTTTAAGTTTTTAATGAACAAAAGCATCACCACTTTGAGCATACATGTAGCACTTGGTAACCCAAAAATGCTTAATGTTTGGTAACCTAGTAGCACTACATGTGTTTAGAATGTGTCTAGAGAGTGGAAATGGGTATTTGTGTTAGGCTAGCTAGGCAGTAGATTAATCAAATATTCAATTAGTATACCTTTAATTCTTGTCTTAGCTGATTAAAATCATAAAATAAAAAATGATAAAAATCATATACCTTAGTTGCACTTAACCATATACTTGTATCTCATGGGTGGAACTAAGAAGAAAAAGATTTGTTCCAATTAGATTTCATGTCTTAGAACTAGTGTACTAAAGAAGTTAAGGTTTACCAAATTCAACTAGATTGTGCATGAATGCTTATGATTCATATGGTTAGGCATAGGGGTACCTCACCACTCATCATTAGCCATTGGGTACCTTCCTATTTTGTGGCTACTGCATATAGGCACCTTTGAATGTTTAACATTTTGACATACTTATTGCATGTTGTGATGGGGGTGCTTTTCATGGTTCTTATTTTCTACACAAAATGGCATCATGTGTTATTATACGTGATGCATGGAACCCTCTTCTTCTCTATTTTTTCAAAATCATTTCTCTTGAAGATTTCTAAGGAAAGGTCTCGAATTTCTAGCTTGGCATCAATTATGTTGAGCTAGCCTCTTCTTGTGATAATAGGGAAGTTTCATTTATAGTTCTCCATATGGATTACTAGGAAATATGCTAGATAGGTCCATCCATATATGGTGCTCACAATATCCTCCATTAATCCCAAGGAAATAATGATGGATTGATTAGTAAGCTCTAATTAGATATTACATTTTTTTAGTGGAGGTACATTCCAAGTTTTATACAACTTTTAAGAAATTAAGTTCATTCTAGAACCTGAGTCTATAAGAGCTTTACATGGATCATTTCTTGTAATTTTTAAGTATATTAGAAGACTTATAGGATTAGATCTTTTCTTGGAAGATGTCCTTCTTTAATCAAGTCAGTAACTACATAGGCTAACATGATAGTATACATATTTTGGAACCTTTGGTTTCAAGGCATCTCATCAGTAATTTCTAAAGTAGTTTGTGTAGGGTGAATAGCCAAAGATGCTTGCAAGAGCTTTGGTGGTCTATTGGATATGAAGAAATTCATTTTCTTAAGCTTATTCTTAGAACCACTTGAATTCTAATATGATTGTAAGTGTAATTTCTTAAGGTTGCAGTGGAATTTCACCTTGCATAGATAGTGTAGGTGGTAAAGGAGTGGAATTGGAATGTGTAGGGTAAGATGGTGGATAATGAGGAGAATAAGTAGAAGGAGATTTAGCTCATAGAGTAGATGTTCAGTGATATTTAGGGGGGACAATAGTGATGGGAGAAGGAAGTGTGGTTTGTAGAGTGATGAGGCAATATAGGGTATTAGAAATAATAACCATACGAGTCTTATTGATGATAAGGATATTTCTACCTTGGTGGTGAGATCCCCCATGACTGTAGGTTTTTTCATTAATAATAATGATCCTAAGGTTGAGTGGCACTCCACTTGGATAATATTATGATTGGTGAAATTGCTACTGATAATTGCCTTGTGGATAAGGTAATCTCCTGGGTGGCTGCTTTTTTGCAAACTTTGGATTAAGAGCACACATCCCAAATTCTTCTAAGTATGATAATATAGAACAACATCCTTTAGGATGTTCATAAAGGTATATGTCACATCCTTATTTATCTATTTCAAAATCTACAATTTCATCAACTAATGTAACCTTATCTTTTTGTTGATAATAGACCTTGCTCATATTCTTTCTCCTCCTTCTATCCCTATCTCAGTTTCCCTGCTTCATTTTCTACTTAACAATATTTAAAGCTATTTTGAACTTCTCATCCAAGGAGTTTCATATTTTATCTACTATGGCCGATATCTCTATGATATTTTTGGATCACCAAAATTTTCCTTTGTACCACTTCGTCTAGTGATGCTTCCTCATCAGAGTCACTAAAATGTACCTTCCTTTTGCAAATGGATGGATCTTTTCTGTACTCTTTCATACTTGATGAGTGGCGAGGTACCCCTACACTCAACCATATGAAACAAGCGTAGCACGCGTGATCTAGTCGAACTCCGTAGACTAAATGCCTACACGCCCCATGGAACACTTGGGGTTAATCATTCGTTGTCTTCCCACTTGTAGTTGTCATGGTGTATGGTTAAGTATGTTCAAGGTATGTGATTTTTATAGTTTTTAATCTTTTTCTCCTATGCTATCAAGGTGAAGGGTTGAGAAACTAACTAACTATAACTAATGACTAATTCTAAATTAACTAGCGTCAACATTCATTCCCACTTACCATACACACCCTGAGCTATGCAACCGTGGCACCCAAACGCTAATCGTTACTGGGATCACCACGCGTAACGCACGTGCTCAAAGTGGTCATATTGAGGCACTTAACTAGCCTAAATGTGATAAGAATCCATTCCTTGGCTATCCGTACACATCCTTGAATGCTCATAACCAAGTCGTACTTATCCCGTGTTCTAAGAGGTAAGGGTGAGAGAGACTAATTGCGATGAGCAGCTGATTCCTTGATTAGCCGTACACATTTGTAAATGCTCGTAATCAAGTCGTACTCATGCCGCAATAATGCAAGTAATAAATAATAGGTAATAAATAACAAGTAATAAATCCTATTCCATGCACTGCAAGGTTTATCCACAAAGCTCATCTTTATTGCCATACACATCTTGCGTTCAGGTACAAAGCTGCTCGAATAAAGATCAGTTTACTTGGGGACTCCTACTACGGGCACATGGAAAATATTCTATATCTGGAGTGATTAATCTACTAGAGTTTTCCTACTTTTAGCCTAGGATGGAAAATAAGGGGAGTGTCGCCTCTCATTTATAGATTTGGCAGTGGACCGCAATATCACGTACACGACATCGCAAGGGACGACGCGATATCGCAGCTCATGAAAATCGCGTCTCATCAATACTCTCTCTTTTTTTGAGTTCTCCTTCTTTGGCCACTTGATTAATGAGTCTTTGGATTTGATGTGCCCTCATCTTGCACAATCTCTCTTGGGCATAAATTCCAAGAGTCTTTTTGGTTTTTTTACTAAGCACATCTACCATATGATGAATCTGTTCCCTTTGAGGAAAATCATGGTTTAGGCAATAGTGCAAAAGAAAGAAATACCTACCTAAGATTACATTAAGGGATTTATGATTACCTTGTTTCCACCCTTGGATATTTTTTCTCAAGTTGAACATCCTAGATTACATTTGATACTTATCATTGAATAGCTCTAGCATTGTACTCCATTTGCAAATATATTCAAGCTCCAAGGATTCATACCAACTTATAGCTTATTTGATAAGTATTTTAAGAAATAGTTTAATTTTCTACCACTCATTTTAAATATGCTACAAGACACATGTACTAGCTTAGATATATATATATCTATAAATTGGCCAAGATGATTTTTAAAAAAAATGATGTTAACGAAACCAGACTACTGGACGAGGTAACAAGATAACTAAAAACGGAATTACTTATCCCTCCTCTGTTTCTTTACCACTTACCCAATTTAGTTTTACCTTCTCAGTCAAGTTTGCTCTTTCTTTGTTTGTTCATGGTGTTTTTGAGAAATAAATCTCTTTCATAAATAATGCTCAAAAACGCTATGAACAAACAAAGAAAGAGCAAACTTGACCAAGAGGGTAAAACTATATTGGGTAAGTGGTAGAGAAATAGAGGAGGGATGAGTGATTCTGTTTTTAGTTATCTTGTTACGTTGTCTAGTAGTCAGGCTTCATTAACATCATTTTTTTTTAAAATCATCTTGGCCAATTCATAGATATATATATATATATGTATATCTAAGCTAATGGAGCGGTTTCGTAGCCTATGAGTAGAATTTAATTATTTTTTATATATTAAGTTATCACTATTTTCATTCCAAATAATATATACTAGTAAACAAAAATTGGTTAAAATAAAAGTTTATATATTTTGTATATGTTGATGAAGGAATACATTGCACAATTATTGCAACAAACATTATAGAGCTATATAATAGGATTGAGAAAAAGGAAAAGTACAATGATAAGTGTGAACTAAATATGCCTAATTCTCCAACTAAGAAAAATAAACTTCTTATGCAATCTGACTTTGGAGATGTTTAGCATTTGAAATCTTTCTGTATCTTTGCACGTGAAAAGGAGGATGAATCTTTAAGGAATCAATAGTCTTGACTCTAGATAATGCAACAAATATTAGACCCGTAAGTTCTCTTGTGTAGCGGTTTCATGGCCTATGAGTAGAATTTAATTATTATTTTATTTTTTAAGTTATCATCACTATTTGCATTCCAAATAATATATACCGGTAAACATAAATTGATTAAAATAAAATTTTATATATTTCATATATGTTGATGAAGGAATAAATTGCACAATTATTACAACAAATATTACAGAGCTATATAATAGGATTAAGAAAAAGGCAAAATACAATGATAAGTGTGAACTTGATATGCTTAATTCTCCAACTAAGAAAAATGAACTTCTTATGCAATTCTACTTTGGAGATGTTTAGCATCTGAAATCTTTTTGTATCTTTGCACATGGAAAGGAGGATGAATCTTTAAAGAATCAATGGTCTTGACTCCAAATAATGCAAAAAAAGTTAATAGCATCCTTATCTAATGTAATTCCTTAATATTTATGAATAGTCATGGCCCATGCCAACCATAATTCTAACTGACAAGATGCTCCTCGGACCATAGGTACAATTAGCACATGATGGGGATTACCATTATCAAAGGCACATCCAATGTAGGAGTCAAAATCAACAATAACGTATAATGGTAATGCAAGTGGCTATTTACCTTAAAGATACATAATAGTGTGAATCATGCCAAGTGCACCATTTACCAATCCTGCTTCAAGCCAAAGGTTAACTGTAAGCATTACCGTTGCACCTTCACATATAAGCAAAGATTGCATTACTTGTTGCAGTAGATAGTTGTTGCACTACTTGTTGCAGTAGATGGCTGTTGTTGCTGATCTTGAAGAGAGTGTTCTTCACCTTCTCTATTGGGACTAATAACAGTAGGGTCCATGTTTCTAAAAATGCATGAATTCCAATATTGCACCTCTTAATCTTGTAACATGATGCCTAAGTTCAATATTTTTAAATACTACATCACACCGTAACCGTCATCACCTTTACCGTTGCCATGATCGTAACCATCACTGTAACCATAATCGTCACCATTTATAATAATAATAAATATTTATTATTGTTGTAATCATAACCATCACTATTTATAATAATAATAAATATTCAATATTACCCACCATTTATAATAATAAATATTCATTATTACCCATGTCGGGCCCTACACATGAGGGAATACGAAGAGATGAATGGGGAGCCCAAGCGTCAAGGGGCATCAATTGAACAAAGATTCAACTCCTTTGCAATGACTCTTTAGTTTCCTTGCATGTGGTGTGTGCATGTGAAGGAATACAAAAAGATGAATGGGAAGCTCAAGAATTAGGAGACATTAATCGAGTAGAGATTCAACTCCCCTACACTGATTCTTTAGCTCCCATGCATGTGGCGCATGCGTGTGAGGGAATACAAAGAGATCAAACTAAATTGGCACTACAACATATATTTGTAATGCATATTGATTCATGAAGATATAAAAAATCACATTACAAATGCATAAATAATGTTATTATTATATCATAGGCTTTTGTATATTGNATATTATAATTATTGTGGAATCCAATAAATGTCATGAGATTATTCAAATTAGAGCAATAATCCATAATTATAATTTGAGATATTATGGATTATAAGATTCATTCAAACGGTAAACATTTCATAATAAATAAAGCCAAGATATGATGAAATATTACTCATAATTCATAATGTTAGAGATATTATTTTTTCATTCATAATGCTAACCCATAATGATTATATCTCGGTTAGCATTATCCAAAAGATATATATAATGAAATGATTATAAATAACCAACTTTATCTATGATGAAGTGTTTATAATCATTATATATAATCATTTATGTTTATGATTATAAATATATCATTATATATAACTGAGATTATAAATAACTGAGATAAATATAATCATTGGCTCCTTTCCAGCGATTCTTTGGCTAGGAAAGATTTATAAATAATTGGTTCTTTATGATTATGGCAAGACATGAGCGTCAGTGGAGAGCTCATCATTGTTTTCCTTGGCATTGGCTAGGATCATCATAACATGATCTTGTTGGAGATCTTCTCGAGGTCTAGGCTGACAGAGGTGTAGAAGTTCTCATTTTTAAAATTTACCAGGTTAACAACCATATCATCCATTAGATTCCATCAATCAAAGAATCTGTACATAGAGAAAAAGCCTCATTGCATGTGAGAATGTAAGAAGAAATTATCAAATTTGAACTCTTTAAGTCCTTCCAATAAGCAGGAAAAATTGTTAAAATTATTACCAAAGTTAGGCTAACATCTCAAATTGGCTGATAATTTTCATGTGCGAACAAAAATGCTAACACTTTTGCATTTTATTAAAATGCATATTGCAAACAAAAAAGTAGTCACAATTGTAACAACTAAACGCATCTACTCTATGGTAACTACTGAATTTCAAAGCATAGCCATAGAAATGATAAAACCTACACAAAATATACAAAGAGATAAAGAGAACATGAACTTACAAATGTTCCTTTACATTAAAAAAAGATGTAGATTACTCAAGATAGTAGCAGAAAATTACAATTTCAGAATTCCCTACCACTCCAGAAAGCATTGAAAAAAGAACAAAACCAAACTTTGGAATGTTTTTACATTGGGAATGTAAATGTATAGGAAAGCATGCTAAGTACTAATGACAAAAGAGCTCAGCTTAAAGTGAAACTATGAAAATTGCAAAAAATCATCAATATGTAATGTTCACCATGTTACAATTCACTATAAAAAATTAACAAAAACACACATAAAAAGTTAATCAAATGGATGATGTGCAACTAATTTATTTTCACAATAATGAGTTTTGTTGACCTGATATTTCTCAACTTCCAATTCCAACACATTGTGCAACTGATGATGTATGACTGATAATGTTTTCATCATTTGTCTGAAGTAAAGGACCTTCAAATGGCAATCTCATTTCTCCATCATTTTCTAACAATGGAATATAAGGAATGCAACATCATCTAATGCATGCATATCAATCTCGACATCTCAATAGTATGGATCATTTGCCTTCTTAAAAATCAAAGCTTCATAAACCTATCTATTTTTGACAATGAAATTATACTTAGTGTCCATTTGATCTACTCTTCTCAATATCAAGAAAGGTATGTCTTTAATTCTAAGAGAAAATCTTTTAGTAATCTGTGTGATATGCTGAGCAAAGCTAATTGTGTGATCTTTATACTTGAACTGTTCACCAACTGCATGTGTAACTTATAAAATGGGATTGATTTTTGTAATTAAGATTTCTTCAACCTTAGTTAAATAGCCTAGGATAGGTGGTTGGATACTAGGATCCATGTTATTTTCAACAGAAAATCGTTTGATTTCACAACCAAGACTTTCAAAAATATTATGTTTATTTTCTTTAATGCACCTATTGCATGTGGGTCCTCTACTTCTGGTTGAATCCAATAATATGCTAAGAAATATTTCATTGCATACATTGTAGGAATGTGGATTTGCAAAAATTCTAATTGCAATATTAAAATTATGTATTGCTTGAGCAATTTCTGTACTTACCTTTTGCAATCTTGGGAAAGACTAAATAGGTTTTAAATAAGGCATTTCCATTGTTGATGCACTGGCAACATCTATAGTTTCATTTATTTGATGAAATGAATTTTCTTCTTGTCTACGTTGCCTCTTTTGATGCTCACTTTCACTATAATGTAGTTATTCTTAATCTTCTTGCAATTTTTGTTTTTCTTCATGTGTGATTTTTGGAACAGATGTTGCTTGATTAACAGGCATAGATGCATTTCTAATGTCCTAAATAAAATGCTTTAAAATTTAAACTAAAAATTGAATTAAAATTTTTACCAACTTGAGTATGGGCAAACACCAACTTGNAAAAATATATATGCAATGTAAGTATGTAAATAAAATACGAAGATTTTTCTATGATAAATATTTTTTTTCAAATATTAAAAAATGCATAAAATACATACTCCTAAATTTCGTAGAATTAGTTCTTGTTCTCGTTCACGTCATTTTGCTTCTCATTTTAGAAAACATCTTCTCTCCTCTACAATCCTCGATTCTAGATTTTTAGTTTTTATAATCCATCATTTATAATAATACCCATCATTTATAATAATAAATATTCATTAGTTACAAAGAAACAAATAGGAATCCTAGGGGTCAGGGGCATTAATCGAATAAACATTCAGCTCCCTTGTAATGGCTCTTTGGCTTCTCTACACATGGTGCATGCACATGAGAGAATATGAAAAGATGAATGGGGAGCCCAGGGGTTGAGGGCATCAATTGAATAGAGATTCAGCTCCCCTGCAGTGACTCTTTCGCTGCCCTGCATATGATGCATGCGCGTGACGAAATACGAAGAGATGAATGAGAAGCCTAAGGGTCAGGGGCGTTAATCAAATAGAGATTTAGCTCCCTTGTAGTGACTCTTTGGCTTTTTGACTTTTCAAATTCAGCTCCCCTGCAGTGACTCTTTGGCTCCCTTGCAATCAAATAAATATTCAACTCCCCTACAATGACTCTTTGGCTTCCCTACACATCATTCATGCACATGAGAGAATACTAAAAGATGAATGGGGAGCCCAAGGGTCAATGGCATCAATTGAATAGAGATTCAGCTCCCTTGTAATGACTCTTTAGCTTCCCTGCATGTGGTGCATGCATGTGAGAAAATATGAAGAGATGAATGGGGAGCCCAAGGGTCGGGGGTGTCAATCTAATAGAGATTTAGCTCCCTTGCAGTGTCTCTTTGGCTTTTTGACTTTTCAGATTCGACTCCCCTGCAATGACTCTTTGGATCCCCTGCAATCGAATAAAGATTTAGCTCCCCTGCAATGACTCTTTAGCTTCCCTACACATGGTGCATGCACATGAGAGAATACGAAAAGATGAATGGGGAGCCCAAGGGTTGAGGGCATCAATTGAATAGAGATTCAGCTTCCCTGTAGTGACTCTTTGGCTCCCCTACATGCGGTGCATGTGCATGAGGAAATATGAAGAGATGAATGGGGAGCCCAGGGATCGATGGGCATCAATCGAATAGAGATTTAGCTCCCTTGAAATGAATCTTTGGCTTTTTGATTTTTTAGATTCAACTCCTTTGTAGTGACTCTTTGGCTCCCCTGCATGTGGTGCATTACATGGAGGGTGACAAATCCACTCCCCCCTCCCCTCCCCCCTATCCTGTGAGAACATGGAGGGCAAAAAATCCACTCCCCTCTCCCCCCCTATCCTATGAGATGTGTTAGCCTCTCAGCCAAAATCATAGAAGGCTTGTAAATGATATTGTGGATCAACATTATACCATCCTTCAAATTTAGGAATGTTGTTCATATCAAGCCATTTGATACTGCTATTCCTAAAATTCCTAATAGGAATATGAATTGCTTTTGAAATATTGATCATGATTATTGTAGTAAATAGTGATTCATCATTGTCATTCTGTTCACAGTGGTCCTTGTCATGGTCATGTTTCATATGATGTGACCTGCTATGCCTTCTTTTCTGATGATGCTCCTCTTTTTGTTATTATTGAATATGCTCTCTTCTTCCATCTCTACAATGGAACCTTAGATCATCTCCATCTTAGTCTTGATTATTCCTCCTTCAGTCTTGATCATGGTCCCTCTTTTCATGGTTTGATGATGAGGAGAATGGTGAAGGTGGAGGATTAGGAGAATGGTGTTGACTTACACTTCTTTTTTGATACCTTTATTTTTCTTTTGATGAACGACTTAGAGACCTTAACCTTGAGATTTTCCTAGTTCTAGAACCAATTCTCTTCTCACCCTAGTTATCCACCAAGATTGATTGTAACTGTTGGTGAGTTATGTCTCCCTCAACGAAAGGAGGAGAATATTAATATTTAGATTACTCTAATAGAAATTCTAGTCCCTTCTTTTGTGATTGTTGAAATAGTAAGATTAGGACTTTTTAATCTTGGAGGCTTCATGGCATGTCTCTATGCATTAATCTTTCCTAAGTTGGGCCTCTGTTGACTAATAAGCTTTGGTGAGGTGCTCTATTACTTGGTAATATGGGCATGTTGCTTCAAGCCCCAATTTCATGAGAGTTACTATGAGCATTGAAGGAACAAAACAATTGGGAGGTAACACAATGTTATCCTTTAAATCCCTCCAATGTAGCTATTTATCTTGATGGAGGATGAAGTCACAGTCTAGATAATCGAGATCTGGATGTGCGTAGACAATTTTTAGTTGTTAAGTTATCTCACCATCATTCCTTCTAGTTCTATCACATTGTTGGTTAGAGTCATTGGTAGGTAGTGGTGAATCATTCCTACGAGAAGAAGACATATTAGTTCATTTTCATATAGTGTGCCTTGATAAAATATTATTATTAATTTTTTGAAAGATACTACATTATTTACTTTTTACAATGACTTTGTTTAATTTCACTATCTAATAGTACTTAGCATACTTAGTTAAATCGAGTTCCCAGAAATGATGTCAATGATGAGCAATAGGTATTCTCTATGCCAAAACATACAAAGCATTAGCATGTATATGTGATTCGATCGAATGCCATGGACTGTATTTACCTAAGTAGCCTATATCCTTAGATGGTGAAAAGCATGTTTTACTAATTATTATCTTTCCAATTAATACTTGTGTTAATTTTCTGAAATGGTTAAGTGTGAGACTACGCCATTGCGCCCAGAATAAGGTCGATGGTGGGGAAGAGAGACCGCTTATTTCAGTCCAGCATGAGCCGTATCAATGGTTGAAACGGGCTCTACCTGGATGTTAGGGCCGCTTCGACGCCGACGGACTGTCATTCAATTGTGGCAATGCAGATTGCAGGGAACCTAGCTGTGGACATTCGACGCTGACTACACCATTCGGTCATTGTGAAAATGCATGGTTTCTTACCACGGCTATGTGTCCTCGAAGATTCGCGATTCCGGATAAATTTTTACGTGTTTGGATTCGGGAGCTTACATAAACGCATTAAATCCTAAATGCGTAAATATTTCATAATTTTCATGAAATTTTTTCTAGATCTATACATATACAGTGAAATGGTTGCCTTGCCTTGCCTTGCCTCGCCTCATATTCTTGCCTTGTTCTCGATGTCTGCATTGTGCATTAAAATCTTACCCATCTTTTCCTGTTCTGAATCTTATCAGAAACTTCATTTCATTGTTAAGTGGGCAGCAAAGGAATCAAGATTCTTGGCATCGGCATGACACCGATCATAGAAAACAAGGGAGTACAATGAATAAACAAACACATCAAAATCACGAAATGGATAACCGAAGGCCGAAGGGCCAAGTTTGGGTCATACAGAAACCAAGTGTGGGACGGGGCATGCAAGGAAAACATTGCATTTACATGGATTGGCTTGCCTTTGGAAGCGTCAAAGGTTCCACCATGAGTCACACATTCACGCACATTTATTGGTCATTGCTGGTTTGTACTCTATTTCTCATATCTCTGCTGATAAAAAGAAAAAGCAAAACAGGGTCATCATCATGGGTCATGAGTCATGAGTCATGAACTTGATGATGGATGGATGCTTGTTCAACTTTTTTAAAAATCTGGTTGTTTATGAGCCAACGAAGTCCACCACCACATAGCCAATGGTCATATGCAAGCTCATGGCACTCTGTTTTTACTTTCACATTCTTTATCATGACTAGTACTGATTCCCTAGCTTTGAGAGGTTTTTGATCTTTGTAGGTAAGTTGAGTTACTGGTGTGCCTAGTTTAGTTAAGTTGTGTCTTCTTATAATGTGGTCATCTTCAACATGGACCTATGGACGCTACTCATAGGTCATTGTTGAACAAAAATATTAGCAGACCTGATTTGTTATAAATTTGGTTAAGTCTTGACGCTTAATTTCATTCTTGGAAAGATTAGATCGAGTAACAAAAGGGTTTCATTTTATTGTTGTTGATGAGACGCGACTTGCACTGGGCCGCGATATCGCATCTTACCCTGCGATATCGCGTCCCGCCGCCATATCTATAAATAATAGGCGGCATTCCCTTCATTTACCAATCCTGGCTAGTGTAGTGAAGCTTTGGCAGATTGATCACTCCAGAGTTAGAATTTTTCCCCATGTGCCCGCAGTAGGAGTCCTAGAGTGAATGGCTCTTTATTCGAGCAGCTTGTAACCTAAACCCAAGTTTTGTACAGCAATAAAGATGAGCTTGATTGGATAAACCTTGCAGAACGTGGTTTCATTTATTGCTTTCATTTACTGCTTTCCTAGTGCATTCAAGTACGACTTGATTACGAGCGTCTACGGACGTGTACGGCTTGTCAAGGAATCGGCTGCTTATCACACATAAGCTAAATAGGTGCCTCAGTACGACCACTTCGAGCACTTGCATTACGTGTGGTGATCCCAGTAACGATTAGCATTTGGCAAGCTGCAGTTGCATAGTTCAGGGTGTGTCCGGTAAGTGGGAACGGATGCTGACGCTAGTTAATTTAGACTTAGATCTTTAGTTAGAGTTAGTTAGTTCTCTCAACCCTTTCCTCTGATAGCATAGGAGATAAGCCAAAAATACCAAAAAAATCACATACCTCAGACTTGCTTAACCATACACCGTGACTCATACAAGCAAGCCTGGGAAGACAACGAACGATTAAACCCAAGTGTTTCTTGTGGCGTTAAGGCATTTAGTCTGCGGAGTTCGACCGGATCGCACGTGCACGCTCGTATTCGTATGGTGGAGTGTAGGGGTACCTCGCCACTCATCAGTTGTCATTATGGTTGTTGCAAAAATTATATGTTTGGCTGGATTATGGCTCTTGAGTAAGGAAAAGGATTCGATGCCCTTTATACCTTTGCAAATTTTCTTACTTTAGTTTAATGGTGATATTGCAATCTTTGGTGTAATTTTTAAGCATTAACAATATTTTGGATTTACATTATACTTGTTCTATATTCTACAATGTTTTTTCTTTTTATATATGAGATTTAATTTCTTTTAAAAAAGTAATATATTTAAGTTTTCTCTATCACATCCCAGCTACAAACTTGTCGACACATTTTCTTGAGGCACATGTACCCAAACACGTTTAGAATCACAAATCCTCAATTCCTTACTTCCACAAATTGGATTCTTTTGATGCACAGTACAACGACCATCCTGGAAGCAAGGTTGTGATCCACCACTATGAAATCTTTTTCCTGGAGGATATCACAATCTAGAAATTATCCACCAATGACACCATCATGCACAATCTTTCAAAGCTCATCCTCACTGCAAGTGAAGGCTAGAGTGCCACCACTGTAACTTTACCGAAGAACAAATAGACCATGGGCCAATGTTGGGAAGTGGGGATAGATGTAGAGCCAACAGTGACGTTCATTTTAGGATTCAAGGATCTGTGTATGTAGGCCATGTAAGAAAATAATTGTGTAGAAATTAGATTGCACAAGTAATCAAAGTACAAAATGTGGAAGCAAATGGCAAAGAAATTCACATGCATAAATAACCAGAAATGCACAATGCTTGAGCAAATGGAACTAACTTCCAACCATTTATGCCTTAAATTAAATTTGGTGTTCAGATTCTTCTTTCACACCAACACTCTAGAAAAATGATGTATGCAACCTTTAAGCATCTATGAAAGGTCTCAAAATAACAATCGTACTGTGATTCATGGTCCCTTTGTTCTTTCATCAAGAAAAAATTTATAGGCCACGGAATTGGTTATCATGAGAAAAATTTGAAAAATAAGAGACCCAAAACCCCATCCGATGTGGACACCACCCCAATGCCAATGCATAAACATGTAATGTCAATGCGTAAACATGTTATGCCAACGCGTATACACATCAGTAGATATGGAGGCCAGTTCAACGCATAAACGTGTATTGCAATCTCTCACTTGGTCTCCATATTTAATCAAATCTAGATTTCAAGAAATAAACGCATGAATCATGGCAATAGTTCCCCTCAATGTGAGTATTATTTTCCATATATTTCAATGTATTATCTCTACAAAATTAATTCCATATATGGTAACTTAACTTTATGAATAAACCCAACATTCATTTTAGGCCCTGCCATATGTATTTTATTTAATAACTATATGTGCAAACCATATGAGAAAATAGCATAGCTAAATAAGAGTTTCATTAAGACTATAAAATTGTACATGCAAAAAATTATCAAGTCCCATCTAAAATACATGATCCTTAAATGACTTTGGTGGCATTCCTTTTGTCAAAGGATCAGCTATGATTAATTTAGTGCTTATATGCACAATGACCACTTTGTTTTCATTAATGCATTTCCTTATGGCTAAGTACTTTATGTCAATGTGTTTACTTCGACTACCACTCTTATTATTCCTATCCATAAAGACAGTAGTTGAATTGTCACAAAACATTTTAATGACTTAGATATAGAATCCCCAATTCTAAGCCCTAATATGAAACTCTTTAACCATACACCGTGTGAAGTAACCTCAAAACAAGAAATGAACTCTACCTCCATGATAGAAGTAGCAACCAAATTTTGTTTTCCACTCCTCTAGGATATAGCTCCTCCAACTAGCATAAAAACATAACCAAATGTTGATTTCCATAAATCAACATAGCCAACAAAGTCTGAATTGAAGTAGCTAGTCACCTCCAAGGAGTCAGTTTGTTGGTACATAAGCATGTAATCTTTTCTACCTTCCAGTCACCTCCAAGGAGTCCGTTTGTTTATACATAAGCATGTAATCTTTTCTACCTTGAAGGTATGCCATCACTTTCTTTGTAGCCCTCTAATAATCAATGCCTAGATTACTATGATATCTGAGCATACATAAGGCTTCCAATGCAATGTCAGGTCTTGTGTAGAATTGAGCATACATAAGGCTTCCAATGGCTAAAGCATACGAAATGTTGCTTATTTGACTATTCTTCACTAGATTTGTGAATGGGCCACATGGAAGAAATCTAAAGTTGAGCTTTGACTTCTTCTAGGGCAAAGTCTAGGGCAAAGTTTAGTTCAAGAAGAATAGATTTTTTAATCTTCCTATACCCAATTTACTTTAGACAAGCCTTTGTGACCTTAAGGTTTAGTCTAGGTCTAGGTGTCTCATCTTAGTGGGACTACTCTATTTTAGCTTTTGGAATCTGACAGATAGATTCCACTTTGGGGTCCTCACAAAGAGGTCCTGTTGCATGCATCTTAGTCACCTACTCCTAGGGCTACTCTTGTTGGCCCCTTCTAGTTCTAAGACATCTATTCCTTATTTTGGATGATCCTTCTTCCAGAGGTTTCTTTAGTCTAGGTGCCATTTTTAATCACAACATGACCAATGATTAGTATTTAATGTGTAACTTTATAATATTTAGGTACCTTATCTCTTGGATTAGTTACATTTGGCTAAGTTGTGATCATATTGGATGAAACATTTTAATATTCTTTTATTATTATATTATTTTAATATCTACTTGAGTTTGTTGGGAAGGTTTAACTCTTCATAACTTAGTGATTTCAATGTTATTTTATTGGTTAAACTTTATGGGAGTTAGAAAATTTCTGAAAAAATTTTCATCGGAAACCTAAGGTTTGTGGCCCCCCACAATGTATAGCTTACTTCCGATAGCTATAGGAATGAAGAATGAGGTAAATTGGACAAGTGGTTTGAAAGGTATGGGCTCTAGAAGGTTTTAGGCTTTGAAAAATGGAAAAAACTCCTCTTATGTTTGAAGCAAATGGCAAAAATTTTCAAACTGTTTCACAGTATTTATAGGATTTTATAGATGCATGGATGGAATCAAATATATGGGGTCATGTTAATGTGAGGGGCTACATTTATGGGATCCCACTGATGTATCCAAAGACAAAATATTTTGAACTTTGAAAATTTACATAAAAACAAAGATTTTTTGCTTAAATTGGAAGTCCATAGAGACCTAGAAAGATCATCAACATGAAGAAATACTTGAAGAGGGCTAGATAATTTAGAAAAAAATGAGTTTTGATTAGGAGAAATGATTGGAGAAACTAAAAAAGGAGTTTAAAACTAGATAAAATTGATGTGGAGCATGAGTGATTGGAATGCAAAAATATCTAAGGAAAAGGAATGTAACTAATCCAACCAAGATGTATACAAGTGGATCCTTCCCATAGTAGGCTCATGCCCTCAAACCATGGATTCTATGGACCCCATGGATGATTAAAGGTCATGGAAAGGTAAGGACTAAATCCTAGAAGAATCTACCTAAGAATTTTGACACATCAAACCAAGACACTGAACAAAACATGAAAAATAGACAGTAAGGTGATTTATGGAGAGTAGAGATGGATGAGGTAGAGAGAGGAATGGAGTTCCAGATTGTGGTCACATGAAGTTCCTTGTGGATTTAGTGGTTAATAAGACTTGATAACATTCATCCTTAGTTTGAACTAAATCCAACCACCTTCATTGACTTCGCATTGACACACCATGATTGGCCCACCCTCTCAAGATATAAGAGCATTCCCATAGATCAATTAACATTCATAAAAGAGAAGTAAAGAGAAGCAGGAAGTGAGATGGATCTTAGTTGAAGGAAACCTTTAAGCATGGGTGATGAAATATGTTGTTGGGCCACATTGATGGGATGCCATCGATGCCATGACCTCATCAATGTAAGGTTTGCTACGTTGATGAGTACCTATCGACATGGCACCCTATTATTGCCTATAAATGTGCATCAACCTTTAGCAGTTATGCCAATATTTCCATTAGTTTTAGAAAAGCTCTTGAAGTTTTTCCTTCCAAAAGTTAGAATATTTTTTGAGTGTACATAGTAGAAGTCAAAGAAGTGCATGGACCTTTATTCAAGCACTCATGTACCTGAGCACCTCAGTGTGAACAATAATAAAGATGAGCTTTTCTGATCAAACCTTGCAGCACTTAGAATAGATGAATGTTTTTCTTATGCATTTAATATTCATGTGATTTAATTTAATTAATTCTAATTAAGCAATTAATTTCGATTAAATAGCAAACATAAGTACAACAACTTCAAGTATACATTTAATGCTTGGTAAGCTTAGTGGTGCATAACACTTGGTAACCTAGTGGCACTATAACATGATTCAAGATGTGTATGGAAAGTGGGAATGGATGCTTATTTTAGAATTAGTTCGATATTAGCTAGTTATTAGATTAATTAATAATTTAATTACTTTATTCTTACTCTTAAATGACTTAAATCATAAAACATAAAGTGATAAAAATGATATGCCTTAGTTGCAGTTAAACATATGTTTGCACTTCATAAGTAAAATTGATAAGACAACGATCATGATTGTGAGATTCACCTCCTAGACCTAGTGTACTTAGAGAGCTAAATTTTATAGAATTTGACTAGATCACTTAGTTAATGCTAGTGATTTATATAGTTGGGTGTAGGATATACTCATTGCTCATCATTGGCGTTGTTACCATGGAGTTTAGTTTGTTGTGTGCACTATTTAATACTTAGTGAAATTATTTAAAGATGTTGTAAAAAACCTTAAATTTTAAATCATTAAAAATAATAATAATATTAAAAGCACACTATTTTTATTTTCAACTAAAATGTCTTCTTCTCATAGGGATGATTCTCCATCGTTGGTTGAGCATACTTCTAAGCAAAGGCACAATGGGTTAAAATAGTCAATGCCCCAACAATGCAAAGTGGCCTATACTAATCTTGATGAATATGTGCCAAATTTCACCTTCATCCTATATTAGAATGAACATTTTTTATGGAGGGACATAGAGGGAAACATTGCATTTTCATCGAATCAATCAATTCCTATGATGCTACTCCAATATCTTATGAGGTTGGGCATGCAAGGGCTCCATGTTGAATGTATTGTCTAGGATCATGACTCTTAGGATTATCATCCCACTAAGGGATGATGCATAAAATATCAATAACCCCTTGTTATGAAGCATCTAAGGGAAAATTTTTTAATAACCCCTTGTTTTTGCTAGGCCAAAAAGATGGAGAGCTAGGGATTCTCAATTCACTAATTCTCCTTCCCTTGTCTTTGATGAGGGAAACCCAAACCAAAACTTGTAGTCTACTATTAATAATCCTAATTTGAGGAAGAATGGCTCCCATGACTATGGGGGATCTAAAGGTGGAAGTCAAGGTAGGAACTAGGACAAGCATCACGATGACGATAGACATGATGTTTATCACCATGAACAAAGAAGATAAGGTAGTGGGCACCATGGTGGTGCTAGTCCTTCTTTCTTTTCTAGCTTTAACCAAAGCCACAAAGGATGTGATTGTGATGGAGGTGACCAGTGGGATAGAGATGATCGTAGGATCCACCAAGACAGTAGAGGCAAGGGGCATGGGCATTATAGGGAGGTGCACCACCATGAAAGAAGGAACAAAAAATGGTATCATAGGAATCATGGCCATCACAAAGGTCATGACTGTGATGAGCCTTTACATGCAACTAGAAATATGTTGAACATTGTAGATGCCATGAGGATCATAGTAAGGCATGTGAAAGATAGATGAATTAAACAGTTGGATATGACCAACATCCCCAAGTTCAAATGGGTATACAACTCAGATCCACATATTCATCTTCAAGAATTTCACAATGCCTATGTCTTGTAGAATGTGGTGAATGAATCAGAAAAATTAAAGCTATTCCTAGGAACACTCATCAAAGAAGCTAAAAGTTGGTACCAATCCTTGGAGTTCGAATCAATCTGCAAATGGAGTACGATGCCTAAGCTCTTTAAAAACAAGTATCAAATGTACTCCTAAGTGCTCAACTTAGGAAAGTAGATCCAAGATTGGAAAAAAGGAACACATGAACCATTGGATGCAACCATGGGTAGTTACTATTCTCTTTTGCATTAATGTCTTAGCTATGATTATTCTCAAAGGGATTAGCTCCACCATATCATATATGGGCTCTACACAAAAATAAGGAGAACTCTTGGGGTCTATGTAGAAGGGATACTTTTAGAACTTAGAGCCCATCAGATTCAAAGGTTGATTTAGTAGGTTGCCAAATAAGAAGAAGAATTGAGAAATAAGAAAAGTGTAGAGGAGTAAAACTGAGATCCTTCCATTAGAAAACGGAAAGTTTGGTTCTTTAATAATGAGGAGGAGGCATCGCTTAATGAGGTAGTGTGATGATAGAACTTGTCGATTCAAAAGTTTTTTTCTAAAATTTCAGCTAAGGTAGAAAAAATGTGGGATTATTTGGATGCAAAATTCCAAACCACTCTAAAAAGAGAAATCCAAAAAGTAAAGTAGTGATCATGATCACAAGAGAAGGAAGGGAGCTAAACATGCTCACAAAAGGGATGATGATGGGTGTGACATTTTCCAATAGGAACATTCTAAGAGATGTTGTCCCATTGTGTCACACTTGTAGAAGTATGGGATGCACACTCTAAATCCTAGATTGGCAAGAAGAAAAACATCCATAAGGTTATCTTATCCTTAAGACAACCCCAGGTAGTTTCCCCAACAACAAGCATAGTATTTGATTGGAGCTCCGCCACAACCTTATAAGCAATATCATTAGTGGCAACATCCAATTGTGGAGGATGTCACCACCAAGGTAGTAATACTCTTACTGATAGCCTAATTCATATGGGTACTATGTTTAATAGTCCATTTCTTTGTATGGCTCTTCTAGTCATGCCTCATTTTAGCATCACTACTACCCTCTTGAATACTACAAAGCCCAATCTCCAAGAGGGGAATCCCCATTTCCTCATTACCCTCTTCATCCTTCTACACATGTCCCTCTTCCCTCAACTCAATTACCCCCTACTTCATCAATGCATGATGAAATTCTAACCTAGCCACAACAACGTAATGCCACCAAGGCTATTAACTTACATTTGGCTCCTCAACCAAGGGGTTTGGAAAGTAAATCCAAAAAAAGACCATTCTTTCAAACCAATAGTCCTACAAAGTCCTCACAAACATTTGTAGTTGATAGCCTTTCTTCATCTTCATCCTCTACACAATCTTTCAAGTCCCGTTTAAATGAAATTCCTTCCAAAGTACATACTATCATGTTGATCCATGCTATAATCGATTAGATCAATGCTAGCCACCTTTCCAGGAAAAGATTTGATCTTGGTAGTCCCCTTATTTATTTGCAAATTTCTAGGAATGAATCTTACAAGACTTTTTTTGGACTTAGGTTCTGATCAGAATTTAATTTTCCATGAGATATATGAAGCCAAAAACTTGTCTCCAATCAAGAAGAGAAACATTCATCTTGAGTTGGTAGATTAGTTCATCATTGTTCCCTTATGACTAGTGGAGGACATTGTGATCATTGTTTGTAGATGGTCATATCCTACTAACGTCTTGGTGATTCGTGTTGATAACTGCAAGGGGGACTTCCCAATCATCATGGGAAGGGGTTGGTTGAGCACCACTACTGCACAACTACAAATTAGAGACCTCTTCTTGGAGATTTCCAAGGAAAATGAATTTGGAAAAATAGAGAAAAAGCACATTCCATGCATTAGGTACAGTGACACAAGATGCAACTATGTGTAGAAATTATGGTCCATAAAAATTACATCTATCACAACATGAAGGCAATGTGCAAATATGTTTGAAATTCAAAGGTGCTTGTACTCAACAACAACAAAATAGGAAGACAAATAGTGGTTAATATTTGATCCTAATAGCAGCTCACAATATGCATGGAACCAACTAAGAGCTTGATGAGTGCCTATGTCGAAGGCATGAATGAGATGGAGTAAGTCCATTACCAAATTTTTGATGAACCTTATGATACTTATTAGGGAGAGTTGGAAATCCCTAAGAGCTTTAAATAGGAGTCCCTGCAGCTAAGAAATATGTTGGACAAAATGGAATATGCTTTCTTAATAAATGACAAGCCAATTATAATCAATTTCAATCTTGCTCCTAAACAAAAAGAGAACTTGTTGAAGGTGGTCAACAAATGGTCAACAACCTTTGCTTGGTCATATCATGAACTGACTGGAATTGATCCATGGATATGCTAGCATTGCATCTATACAGATGCCTCCATAAAGCCAAAGAGGTAGTTGTAGTGGTAGTTGAACCTCAAACTAAAGCAGATCATCAAAGAGAAGATTGAACAATTCCTCAAGGTGGGATTCATCTATCCCATTACAGATACTGAGTAGGTTAGCCCTCTTGTGAAAGTGCCAAAGAAAGGTAGCAAGTGGAGAGTTTGTACTAGCTTTAGGTTGTTGAACATGGCAACATACAAAGATCATTTTTTATTACCATTCATGGATTAGTCATTGGACACAATTTTTGAGCATTGCTACTACATCATTTTAGATGGTTATAATGGCTATAATCAAATTCATATTACACTAGAGGATTATGCCAAAACAACATTCACAAGTCCCTAGGAAACTTTTGCATATAGGAAGATGTTATTTGGTTTGTGTAATGCTTCCTCAACCTTCCAATGCCTTGTCTTGAGCATCTTCCAACAACAAGGTGGAAGTCTTCATGGATGAATTCTCCACCTATGGGGCTACATTTGAGAAAATCCTAGATTGTTTAAAGTAAGTGCTGAAAAGGTGTGTGAAGAAAAACCTTGAACTTAATTGGTAGAAAATCCATCTAATGATCTAAGAAGACATTATTTTGGAGGATAGAATATCTCAAAAAGGGATTGAGGTTAATCTTTAAAAAAATAAAGGTCATCTAATAAATTATTCATCGACTAGAAATTGTCAAAAATGTAAGGTCATTCCTTGGACACACTAGCTACCTCCAACAATTCATTAAGAATTTCTCTAAGATCATTAAATCATTGGTGGAGCTAACAAAGAAGAATGTTTTATTTGTTTGGACCAAGGAATTTGGACTCTGATTCTACAAGCACTTAACTGCTCTAAATCATTTCACATCATGATGGATGTATCAAATTATGCCTTAGGATCCATGCTCACATAGTTGGATGATTAGAAACATCAATAATATATACACGATATGAGTCGAAGCATTATGGATGCACAATTGAATTACACCACAATAGAGAAAGAATTGATGGCGATGGTATATGCTTTGGAAATATTTAGGCACTATGTGCTTGGGTACAAGGTGTTCATGCACATAGACCATAGTGCAATCTTGTTCCTAATGAAAAAATCGATGATGAGCCCCCATGTCATACAATAGCTTGTACTCTTGCAGGAATTCGATCTCATAATGGTAGATTGAAAGGAAACTAAGAATGTGATTTTTGACCACTTGTCTTAGTTGCAATGGGACAAAAAAGAGGAGAAAATCTTACTTTCTAATCAATTTCCTAATGAACTCCTCTTTGCTGGGGCTATAACTGAATAAATGTCCAATGAGCCTAACTAGTATAATGGCATTCTTAACTATCTTATCACTTAGGAGATGCCACAAAAATTGGACTAGAGGAAGAAACAATAGTTTCTTCATGAGGAGAAATGCTTCATGGAGATCAATCGACACATTTACAAGGTGTGCGTTGGTGGCCTAGTTCATTGGTATGTTCCTAATGCTAATCAATTATGTATTCTCTAGGATGCTCACAAGGATCCTTGTGGGGGCCAGTATGTTGAAAGATACATGACCATTAAAATCCTAATGGTAGGCTATTATCGGCCAACACTCTTTAGGAATGCTTACCAAATCATCTACTCTTGTGAACATTGCCAACATGATGGTGGAATGATTACTCATATGGAGGGATCTCAATAGTGGATCCAATCACTAAAGTTGTTTGAGATCTAGGGCATTGACTTCATGGGTACCATCACACCCATGTCAAATAGAAAGGTGTACATCATAGTCATTATTGACTATTGTATGAAATGGGTAGAAGTAGTAGCTATCACTAACTATACATCTTCTATAGCTACTCAATTTGTACAACAAAATATTGTAAATAGGTTTGGGATGAAACATATGCTAATTTTTAATAATGATACTCATTTTATAGGCACCACCTTTCAAAAATGCATGCAATTCTTGGGGTTTGAACAAAAACACCTTACCACCCCTAAGCTAATGGTTAAGCTGAGGTTACGAATAGGGAGATCACTAAGATATTAACAAGAAAAATTGACAAATATAGAAGAGAGTAGAGCACTAAATGTAATGATGCCATTTGGGCCTACTGCTTAACCTAGAAAATCCCTATAGGATATTATCCCTATGAACTATTGTATAGAAAACTTCCAACTCTTCCTATTCAGTCCAAGCTTTGCACACTTGAAATAGCTTATGACCTTAACCTTGATCTTATTCTAACACAGAAAGAGAGACTGAGCAACCTTAATGTATTAGGTGAGAATTGATTGATGGCCCTATCCTTGAATGAAGTGCATAAGGCATTTAACAAGCAATTTCATGACCTCAAAATAAATTTCAACTTAGAAACATGGTTCTTTACTAGAACCCCATACATGTGCCATAAAGAACTAGGTTCCAAATGTTGTGGGAAGGGCCTAACATCATCTATGAAACCTTTGCTTTGGAATCATGTTGATCTACAAACTTGAAAGTCCAAATAAGAAGTTATTAGTCAACATGCAACAAGTTAAAGCTTTCCATGAACCTAAGAGAGCTAGTGATCTCAACACCTCCTCGGATGGACAAGCATGCTCAATATTTTAGATCTCCTCCTTCCAACTTAGGCATGGGGGAGATGGCCATTCCTGTTAAATCATACAAAATTACTCATTTTTTCATTTTTTCTTGGTTTCACCATTTTTTTTCTTACACTATCTTTAGTATGTTTTATCTTTCTTGAATATTTTCCAATTTCTTTTAAATTTTACTTTATTTTGGTTTGTTTTTTTCTTATTTTTTTCTAGTGTTTTATTTCTTTTCTTTAGTGTCAATAGGACATAGTGATGTTGTAGTTGCTATTGATGGTGGTTTATACTTCATGTTTTTTATTGCTAATGTCTATATTCTATCTTTGAATTTTCGTATTGATAACCAAGACATGGTTTCTTTTTTATGAAATAGGTAGTGATTCCACATCATCCACCCATCCATAAAACTCTATGGTATTCCTTTTTTTTGAAATATGAGGTCCCTTCCTTAATAAGAACTTTAATGAACTTGTGATCTTGGTAGTTTCCAAACTTGGAAAGGATTAAATGGATTGATAAGGATGTGAATTTAAGGGGATTTGATGCTCTCTGTACTTGCCTAACCTCTTGAGTATATGATTGTTTTCATGGATTTCTTACCATTCTACTATCAACCAATAATAGAAAGTTAAATTCTTTACATGGTGTGGTTCCCATTCAAAAATCATAAGAATACAAAATCCAAACAAAAAATAATGTAAATTGAAAGCACATCCCTTAGACTCAATAATGGACTTGGTTATGGGCCTAGAAAGACATGTTACTCATGCCTGAAGGTCCCCTCTAACTAAGGCTCGTCTCACTTCCTACTTCTTTCTTGTTCTCTTTTAGGAATGATGATTGATTTGTCAAAGCATTCTTGTGTCTCAAGGGGGTGGACTTGTTTTAGAGTATCAATGCAAGGTCATTGAAAGTGATTGGTTTTGATCTAGACTAAGGTTGGACTTTATCAAGTCATTTAATCACAAAATCCACAAGGGACTTCGTGTAACCATGATATGGAAGTCCATTTCACTCTTCATCTCACCCATCCATGCTTTCCACACCTCACCTCACTACTAGTTTTCTATGTTTTGTTTAATGTCTTAGTTTTATGTGTCAAAATTCTTAGGTAGATTCTTTCAGGATTATGTCCTTAACTTTTCATAACCATTAATGAAGCATAGGGTTCATGAACTCCTTGGTTTGATGATATGCAAAGGCAACAAGGACATGAGCCTACTTTGGCAAGGACCCACTTGCATTTCTCTTGGTTGGGCTAGTTAAGCTTCTTATCCTTAGGCATTTCTACGATCAAATCCTTTGTGCATCCCATCATTTATGTCCAACTATGTGCTCCTTAATGGAATGTTTTCCTTAAAATTCATTATCTAGCATAAAAATCCTTTTTGTAAATATTCTAGTTTTCTTCCACTATTTCATCATGTTCACGACATTTCTAGATCTCCAACAACATTAATGTGATGTTGAAACTTCTTTGTTTTATCCCTATTTCAAAAGTGAAAACTCTTGGTTGTAGGCCCCATCGATGGGATCCCATTTATGGAGCCCACCATGTTGATGCGATCCCCTTTTTTGTGAGAAAATGTAAAAGAAATCACTAAGTGTGGCCATGTATTTATAGAGTTTTTATACTATGTTGACCACACCTTGTCATCACCTATAAATGTATGCATACCCACCACATTTATGGTAATCTTTCCATTAGTTGTAGCGAAGCTCTTATAGTTTTTCCTTCCAAAATTTATAATATTTTCTGAGTGCTTGCAGTAGGAGTCAAAGAAGTATATGGATATTTATTTGAGCATAGATATACTTGAGCACCTTAGTATGAATGACAATAAAGATGAGCTTTTCTAATCAAACCTTGGAGAATTTGGAATAGATTAATGTTTTCCTTATGCATTTAATATTTATGTTATTTACTTCAATGAATTTGTATTAAGTTATTAATATCAATTAAATACAAAACATCAGTATGACCACTTCAAGCATACACTGAATGCTTGGTAACTCCAATAGCACTTAATGCTTGGTAACCCAGTAGTGCTATAACGTGATTCAAGATGTGTATAGAAAGTGGGAATGGATGCTTATATTAGAATTAGTTAGATATTATCTAGCTATTAAATTAATTAAGCATTTAATTACTTTATTCTTTCTCTTAGGTGACTTAAATCATAAAACATAAAATGATAAAAATCATATGCCTCAATTATACTTAACCATACACATGCACTTCATAAGTGAAACTAAGAAGACAATGGTCACAATTGTGAGCTTCACCTCCTAGACCCAATGTACTTAGAGAGCTAATGTCTACAAAATTCTACTAGATCGCTTACTGAATGCTAGTGATTTGTATGGTTGGGCATAGGATTTACTCATTGCTCATCAATGGGTAACATATCTTTCTAGTCCCATAACTAGTGCTTGTAGCCTATTATTTCATCTAAGAGGTGTGCTTTGAATTATTATTATTATTATTATTGGATTTTATATTTTTATATTTTAAGATGGAAACCACACCATGCCAAGACTTTTAGCTTCCTATTATTGGTCAATAGCAAAATGGTGAGAAAACCATTAAAATGCTCATGCACTCAAGAGAGTAGGCAAGTACAAAGAGCATAAAATCCCCTTGAAGTTACACCCTTGTCTTTCTATTTAATCCTTTCCAAGTTTGAAAACTATTGATGGGACGCGATATTGCATTCGCCGCGATATCGCATCCCCCGTGATATCGTAGTGCATCGCCAAATCTATAAATAAGAGGTGGCTCTCCATTGTTTGTCCATCTAGATCTAGACCTTAGTCAATCTCTTGCAGTTTTTCCATTCCATAGTTAGAGTAATTTCCATGTACCCTCAGTAGGAGTCCCAAAGTGAATAGATCTTTATTCGAGAAAATATTGTACCTAAGCACAAGTTTGTGTACAGAAATAAAGACAAAATTTTGGATAAACCTTGTAGTGCATGGACTAAGCTAAATAGGACTTTAATTATTGTTATTTATTGTTAAATTTTTAAATGCTTTATTATTTAATTAAATCTCTCTCAACCCTTAACTCCTAGTTAAGTGCATTCAGTACGACCGCTTCGAGCACGTGCATTATGCTTGGTAATCCCAGTAACAAATAGTGTTTGGTAATCTCAGAAGGTTGCATTGGTTTAGGGTGTGAATGGCAGGTGGGAATGGATACTAATGCTATGTTAATTAAGGCTTATTTAGTTAAAATTAGTTACTTAGTATCTTCACCCTTTCTCCTCCTATCATAGGCAATAAAACATAAAAGATATAAAAATCACATACCTCAAACTTACTTAACCATACAACCGTGACAAATACAAGTCTGGGAAGATAACAAATGATTAAACTTAAGTGTTCCATAAGTCATGTAGGCACTTAGTCTATGGAGTTCGACCAGATCGCACGTGTAACGCTCGTATTCATATGGTTGAGTGTAGGTGTACCTCACCACTCATCATTGGTGCTATTGCTAGGGACTAAGTTGTTTGTGCACTAAGTAGAACATAGGAAATCATCCACATTGTTGGGAAGCTTAAATGAACCCTTAGGGTTAATTAGAAGAGGTTTTAAACAATGGTCAATAGCACACCAACAAGATAACAATGTCTTCTTCTTCTCATAAAAGCACTTCACCACCTAAGGATCACACAAGAGACAATTGGCGACATAACATGCATAACTAGGAACTGTCAATTCCTCAACAATATCGGGTGGTATATACTCATCCCGATGACTATATACCTAATTTTACTTTTATCCTCCATCAAGATAAATAATTTCATTGGCATGATTCGCATGGTAACATAGTGTTACCCCCAGATCGTGCAGTCCCCAACATGCTCCTTCATGCTCTTGCACAAATAGGCATGACGCAGCTATACACTAAATACGTTGCAAGTGATTACGACATAAGGGATTACCATCCCACAACAGCACAATATTTAAGGGACTCACGGCAGAAGAGCCACCATACATTAGAAATGGGCAAAGGGGTCCCACATGTCCTAAGAAAAATTGGAAATGGTGAACCAGTCATAACATGTTCTCCATCAAATGATGTTCCTCCTCATAATGATGAGGAGGTGGGGTATCAGAACCTACACTCCACAATTCATAACCTTGGTTTTGATCTCTATGAACACCAAGTGTTGAATGAGGGAACAGGAACAAATGATAAGGATAGGCATTTGGATCGTCATCACAATCGGGGCCATAGCCACCGAGGAGAAGGTAAGGAACATCATCATCATGATGGTTCCCCTTCTTCTTTCCGTTCATCGCATCATTCACCCTCTCCTTCTACATCAAAACACAATCACAAAGAGCACAACCATGAGGATAAGGGTAAGCGAGATGAGAGACCTTGATAAGAGAGTCAATAGAGAGGACGAGGCCATTCTAGAGAGTCAAGGCATAGAAGGGAAATTAGGGAACCACGTAGGCATCATAGACGTCATGAGAGAGATGATCATGATGAACCCCTACCAACAACCCAGAGTATGTTAGACATTATGGAGGCTGTGAGAATACCTACAAGGCACCAAAAAGACAGTCAGATAAAGAGACTAGACATAAATAATATCCCATGATTTGAGGGGGGATATAATGCTAATCCAAAGAACCACTTACAGGCATTTCATGATGCCTATGCCTTGAAAAATATTCAAAATGAATGTAAGAAGTTAAATTTGTTCCCTAGGACACTCATAAAAGAAGCAGAAAGTTGGTACTGTTCTTTAGAGCCGGAAACCATTAGGAGGTGGAGTACAATGCTAGAATTGTTTAACGATAAATACCAAACGTACTCCAGAGTGTCCAACTTGCGTAAACAGATCCAAGGTTGGATGCAAGGTAATCATGAACCCTTGGATGCTACCATGGGACGATATTATGCGTTGCTACATTGTTGCCTGAGTCATGGTTATGCACAACAGGATCAACTCCGCCACCTCATAGATGGGCTAAGACATGAAACCAAGAGAACCCTTGGGAAATATACCCAAGGGAGATTATCTAAACTTAGGTCCCATTAAGTTCATAGATTGTTGAAGGAAGTAGCTAAAGAAGAAGGGGAGCTACGAAAAAGAGAAAGCATGGAAGATTACAACCGCGACCCTTCCCTCTGAAAGAAGGGAGTAAGATTCTATGAGGAAGAGGATGAGTCAGCACTCAAAGAGTTGATGAATAGAAAAATGTTGTCGCTTCAGAAATTAATAACGAAATTGTCAACTAAGGTAGATCAAATATGGAGCTCCTTAGATAGTAAAATTGAAACTATCCTAAAAATTGTAGAGTCTAAGGAGGAACGAAGTAGTGACCATGGTAAGAAAAAGCGGAGAGATTCAGACTATGCACGTAACAAAGGTAAGGGGAAAATGACTATCACCGATGAGGTTGTGGATTCAGATACAGACAATGATGCATCTAACTAAGCAATGAAAATTCAAACCACACCCCTTAGACGAAATAATCATCTGGGCTACAAGCACTAGTTATGGAACTAAAATAAACATGTTCCCTCCAACTAAGGCCCTTCCCACTTCCTATTCTCTCCTCCTTCATTTCATCAGAATGGTAGTGGCTCTTGGGTGAAGCCATTCTTGTTACTTCAAGTGCATGGATTGGCCGAATGCATTAATGCGAAGTCACTAGATGTGATTTGTTGAGGCCGAACTTGGAATGGGATCTACTAAGTCACATTAATCATTAAACACACAAGGAGCTATACATCACCTTGTCATTGAGATTCCATTCCATTCTCTTCTTGCCATTATTCTTTCTCCATTGTTCACCTCATTGTTGGTTGTATCATTAGTGTATATCTTGGTGGATGCATTGTTTTCTTTTTGGTAAATTCTTGTGGTTAACATTTTAAATCTTGTTCCAATTGACACTCCTAAAGCCTACAAACTCTTTGAATATGGGTTTGTTAGGGCATTAAGGGCATGAGCCTACTTTGGGGAGGACCCACTCGCATTCCTATTTGGTGCATCCATTAAATTCTTTCCCTTAACATTTTTGCAATCCACTCTATTTTGTTCATTTCCATCTTGATATCCATTTCATCAACGTTATAGTTGTCTCTTTTTCTCCATCTTTCTTATTCTTTATTCTTTCTCCATTCTATCGCTACTGGAGGTTCTCTCTTAGTCATGGGAATCTTGACCCAATTTTTTTAATTTTTTCAATTTTCTCCTAGCCCCTATACCTTTAGTAGTCACCACTATTATATCTCCAGATCTTGATCAGCCATGTCACAACTCAGCCAATGGACCTTACACTGGAGCAAGGTATCAATTGCATTATGATTCATTTACCCTTGCTAATAAAAGACTGTGTTGTGTGTGCAGATGGCAATCATACAATAGTGGATTGGATCTGGAGAGAACACTTGGAGTGGATAGGGGCTAAAGCAGTTATGAAAGGAGCAAGATCGATGGTGTGCTTATGGATAGGCCACGAAAGGTGCAATCTTGGCATTGGCAGTAGTAGACTTCTTCTCTCTTCTCTCTTCTCTCTCAGCTACCAAATAAGTTCTGATGTCAAATGTATAAGGTGTTCACTCTTGTTGTCGTGAACACCAGTTTTGTCATGTTTTGTAATGATGAGCTGTTTACATGTCATCCCATTCACCATTAGTTCCATTCAAGTCAATAATCCCATACCTTCCCAATATTTTGTAAGGAACTTAAGGACGAGTTTTTATTTAGTCATGGGGGTATGATGGGATGTGAATATCACATGGGCCACAATATCGTGTATGCAATATTGCATCTTCCCCTGTGATATCGCATCTTCCCCTGCGATATTGCGTACACGATAGCACAGTGCGCTGCCAAATCTATAAATAAGAGGTGGCTCTCCCTTGTTTCTCCATATAGATCTAAACCTTAGCCAAACACTTGTAGTTTTTCCATTCCAGAGTTAGAGTAATTTCCATGTGCCCACAGTAGGGGTCCCAAAGTGAACGAATCTTTATTCGAGCAAATATTGTACCTAAGCACAAGTTTGTGTACAGAAATAAAGACAAAATTTTGGATAAACCTTGCAGTGCATGGACTAAGATAAATAGGACTTTAATTATTGGTATTTATTGCTAAATTTTTAAATGCTTTATTAGTTAATTAAATCTCTCTTAACCCTTAATTCCTAGTTAAGTGCATTCAGTACGACCTCTTCGAGCACGTGCATTACGCCTGGTAATCCCAGTAATGAATAGTGTTTGGTAATCCCAAAAGGTTGCATTGGTTCATGGTGTGAACGATAAGTGGGAATGGATATTGATGCTAGGTTAATTAAGGCTTAGTTAGTTAAAATTAGTTACTTAGTATCTTCACCCTTTCTCCTCCTAGCATAGGCGATAAAACATAAAAGATATAAAAATCACATACCTCATACTTACTTAACCATACAACCATGACAAATACAAGTAAGTCTAGGAAGATAATGAATGATTAACCTTAAGTGTTCCATAAGGCATTTAGGCACTTAGTCTACGGAGTTCGACCAGATCATGCGTGTAACGCTCATATTCGTATGGTTCAGTGTAGGGTTACCTTGCCACTCATCAAATACTAAGGTCACAAGTTCATTAAAAGTTTCAATAAGGAACCTTATATTTCCAAAATAAGGAACACCATAGAATTTATGGATGGGTGAATGACATAGACTCGCTACCTATTATCATGAAAAAGAAACCATGTCTTAGCTATTAATACCAAAATTCAAAGATAGAATCTAAACATTAGCAATCAAATAACATTATACTACAAACCACCATTGATAGTAGCTATAGTTGCACTTAGTTCTAATAGCAATAAACAAAATAAAACAAAACATAGGAAAAATAATAGAAAAACTAAATTAAATAAAGTAACACATAGAAAAAATTGTAAAATATTTAAGAAAGAAGAAAAGGTACTGAAGACGGTGTAAAACAAAAAAGGTGAAAACTGAGGATCCAATTTAATTGGTTAGCATGAATGGCCATGTCTCTCATGATTAAGTTGGAAGGAGGAGATCCAAAAAATTGAGTGTGATTGTCAATCTATTGAGGTGTTTTGGTCACTAGCTCTTTTGTGCTCATGAAAAGGTTTGATTTGTTGCATGTTGACCAACAATTCTTGTTTGGGCTTTTAGGTTTATATATTAACATGCCCCTAGAAGGACAAGTTTCATAGATAACATAAGGTCCTTCCCACAATGTTTGGAACTTGGTTCTTTATGGTACACATGTGGGGTTTTAGTAGAGGATCCTATCTCTTGGTTGGAATTTTTCTTTTCTTATCTTAAGATCATGACATTGTTTGTTGAATGCCTTGTGTAACTTGTTAGATGATAGGGCTACTAGTTGGTTCTCTTCTAGCAAGTTGAGATTTATTAATCTTTTTTTTCATGCTAGACTTAGGTCAAGGTCAAGGTCACAAGCTATTAAAAGTATATGAAGTTTTAATTAGATAGGCAAGGTTAGTAATTTTTTGTACACATGCTTATAGGAAGAGTAGTTAATAGGAAGTTTCCAAGTAGAGCAATAGGCCCAAAGGGCATCATTATGTTTTGTGCTCTAATCCCTTCCATATTTACTAACTATTCTTATTAGTGTCTTTTTTATTTCTTTATTTGTAATCTTTGCTTGACTATTAGCTTAGGGGTAGCGTTGCATGAGATTTTGAAAGGTAGTGCCTATAAAATAAGTACCATTGTCAAAAATAAGTGCACATTGTATACCAAATCTATTTACAACATTTTTTTGTACAAAATAAGCAACTATAGATGATGTGTAAGCAGTGATAGTTGTAGCTTTTACCCATTTTGTACAATAGTCAATAACAATTATGATGTATGCCTTTCCATTTGACATAGATGAGATGGGATCCATGAAGTTAATGTCCTAGATGTCAAAGGGCTCTAGTGGTTGGATCCACTACCAAGGTTTTTCCATATGAGTAGTCATCCCACCTTTACGTTGGTAACATTCATAAGAGTAGATGAATTAGTTAACATCCCTAAAAAGTGTTGGCCAGTAATACCCTTCCATGAGGATCTTAATGACCATGCATCTTCCAACATAGTTTCCCCCACAAGGATGCTCATGAGCATCTTGGAAAACACGCAATTGATTAGCATTAGAAACACACCAATGAACCAAGCCATCAATGCACACCTTGTGAAGATATTCATTGATTTTCATGAAGTGTTTCACTTGGTGAAGAAACTATTATTTTTTCATTTGGTTCAACTCTTTTGGCATCTCCTGAGTAAGAAGATAGATGAGAATTCCATTGTACTAGTTAGGTTAATTAGGTATTTGTTCAATTATAGCCCCAGCAAAGAGAAGTTCATTAGGAAATTGATTTGACAATGGGCTATCCTCCTCTTTGTTTTCCCATTACAATTGAGACAAGTGATTAGCAACCATGTTCTTAGTTAATTTTCGATCTACCATCGTAAGATTGAATTCTTGTAAGATTACAAGCCACCGTATGACATGAGCAATCATCATTGATTTGATCAGGAAAAACCAAATTGCATGATGATCATTGTGCACAAACACCTTATACCTAAGCACATAGTTCTTGAATTTTTCAAAGGCAAACACCACCACCATTAATTCTTTCTCTATGGTGGTGTAATTCAAATTTACACCCACAATGGTTCTACTTGTTTAGTAGATGTAGTATGGACATTTTTTATTATCTAACTATGTGAGATCAACTCCCAAGGCATAATTTGATACATCCATCATGATGTGAAATGGTCTACACTAGTTAAGTGCTCATAGGATTGGGGTTTTCATGAGCTTCTACTTGAGATGTTGAAATGCATGCTCACATTTTTTGGTCTATACAAACGAAGCATCCTTCTTTGTCAAGTCCACCAATAGTTTAGTGATATTTGAGAAATTATCTATGAATCACTGATAGTAGCCAGTGTGTCCAAGGAATGACCTCACATCTTTGACTAATTCTAGTTGTTTGGTAATTCCTTGGATGATCCCTATTTTTTTAGGATCCATCTTCATCCCTTTTTCATAATTTTTGTGTCCTAAAACAATGCCTTACTAGACCAAATATTGGCTTTTTGCCAATTGATCCTATAGTTTTTCTTCACATACCTTTTCACCACTTTCTCAAGATGGTCCAAGGATTACTCAAATGTAGTCCCATAGGTGATGAAGTCATCGATGGAGACTTCCACCACACTATCAATCTGCTATTGAAAGATGCTCATGATAAGGCATTGGAATGTTGTGACAGCATTGCACATGCCAAATTGTATCTTTCTATATGTGAAAGTGTCCTAGGATCTCATGAATGAAGTTTTGGCCTAATTCTCTAGCATGATTTGGATTTGGTTATAGCCATTATAGCTATCTAGAAAGTTGTAGTAGTAATGCCTAGAAATGATGTCCAACACCTAGGTCACAAATCGTAATGAGAAGTCATCTTTGAATGTCGCCATGTTCAGTAGCCTAAAATTGGTATAGATCCTTCATTTGCCACCTTTCTTTGGCACTATCATAAGTGGGCTAACCCACTCACTATCCACAATGGGATAGATGAACCCCACCTTGAGGAGTTGTTTAATCTCCTCTTTGGTGATCTACATCAATTTAGGATTCAATCATTGCTATAGCTACCCCTTTGGCTTCATCAAAGGATCTATGTAGATGCAATGCTGACACATCCTATGATTAGTTCTAGTGACTTTAGGATATGACCAAGCAAAAGTTGTTGGCCATTTTTGACCACCTCCAAAAAATTATTTTTCTATGTAGGAGTAAAGTTGGCATTAATGATAACTGGCTTTTCATTATTTAGAAAGAAATCTTCCATTTTGGCTGGTAAAGGTTTCAGATCAAGGGGCTTCTCTTTAAAGCTTTCAAGGATCTCCAACTCTTTCTAGTTAGTTTCATTAGGTTCATCATCAAAGAGTTGGTAAAGAACTTGCTCTAGTTCATCCATGCCTTTAACATAGGCACATGTAAGGCTCGTAGTCAATTCCATGCATATTTTTGAACTACTATCATGATTACCTATTAGGTACCTTTGAATATTTGTCACATTAGCACATTGGCTACATGTTATGATTTTTGTGCTTTTCACTATCCACAATTTTTGCATGTAGTTACACCCTGTGTCATTGTACATGATACATGGAACACACTTCTCAATCTTTCTGAAATCATTTTCCTTGAAAATTTCCAAGAGGTCCTTGATTCCCAACCATGCATCAATGGTTTTCAACCAATCCCTTTCCATGATGATTGAAAAATCCTCCTACAGTTATCAACATGAATCACCAAGAAGTCAACAGAATAGGACCACCCATAAATGTTGGTCATAATGTCCTCCTCTAATCCCAAGGGAATAGTGATAGATTAATTTTCCAACTCAAGATGAATGTTTCTCTTTTTGAGTGAAGGTAGGTTCTAGGCTTTGTACATATCATGAAAAATCAAATTCACACTACAACTTGAGTCTAGAAGAGTCTTGCAAGGCTCATTCCTAGCAATTTGTAGGTAAATAAAGGAACTCCCATGATTAGATCTTTTCCTAGGAAGGTGGTCAGCCTTGATCTAATCAATTACCACATGGGTTAACATCACAACATGCACTTTGGAAGGTGTTTGGTTTGAAGGGTTCTTGAATAATTAAGCAAGGGATGAGAAAGAAATAGGATCATCAACTACATCTGTATGTGAGGCTTTGAAGGATTATGGATTTAAAAGAATAATCTTTTTTGGGTTTTGTTTTTTGAACAACTCAGCTGAGGAGTTGGTTGTATGTTAATAGCCCTCATGGTGTTTCTTTGTTGTGATTAGGTAGGAATTTCACCTTGCATGGATGGAGATCATGGTAGTCGAGTTGAGGGTGGAGGTAAACATGTAGAAGGGTGAGGAGGGTAGAATGGGAATGGAGATTTCCCTCTTGGAGATTAGGCTCTATAATGTTTATGAGGGTAGTAGTGGTGCTAAAAGGAGGTGTAATTTGAAGAGTCATGCAGAGAAATCAGCACTAAACACAGTATCAATATGGATTTGGTTACTAGGAAGGGTATTCCTACCTTGGTGGTGGCATCACCCACAACTATGGATGCTACCATTGCTAGTACTACTCATGAGATTGGGGTTCAACTCCACTTAGATAGTAGGCCTACTATTGTTGGAACTACTTGTAGTTTCATTGAGGATAAGGTAAACTCTTGGGTGCTTGCTTTCTTACCAATCTAGGATTCAATGCATACACTCCATACTCTTGCAAGTGTGACACAATGGGGTAAAATCCCTTAGGATGGTCATTATGATAGATGTCACACCCACCATTATCATCTATGTTAGACTATGTAACCTCCTCTATGGTAGCAACTTTGCCCTTACCCCTTTGGTGGGCACATTCAACTTCTTTCATTCTCCTTTAGTCATGACTACTACTTTGCTCATTAGATACTTCAGCAATTTTAAGATTGGATTGGAATTTTTCCTCGAAAGAATCCCCCATTTTATTTACCCTAGTCGATATCTTGGAGTTAGATTTTTTAGATAGGCAAGGTTTTATGTTGCACCACTTCATCAAGTGGTGCCTTCTCCTCATTATCAGAGAACTAGACTTCCCTTTTTTTGATGGAAGGATTTTAGTTGACCTCCTCTATACTTTTCCTTTTTTGCAACTTGCCTTCTTCTTTAGCCACCTTCTCAATGAGCCTTTGGATTTAATGAACTCTAAGCTTTGAAAGTCTCCCTTGGGCATAGACCACAAGAGTTATCCTCATTTCTATTCAAATTCCATCTATGATATGACAAAGCTACTCCCTTTTAGAAAATCCATGGCTTGGGCATCTATGCAACAAAGAGTAATATCTACCCATGGCAGCATCCAAGGATTCATGTGTTACTTGTCTCTACCCTTCGATCTACTTTCTCATATTGGATACTTATGATTATGTGTGATACTTGTCATTGAAGAGCTTAAGCATCGTACTCCATTGTTTGATTGATTTTGATTCTAAGGAGTGGTATCAACTTTTAACTTTCTTAATGAGCATTCTTTGGAACACATTCTTTTTTCTATTCATTTTCAATGTTCTACAAGGCACAGACATTGTGAAAGGCTTAAAGGTGATTTTATGGATCTGAGTTGTATCTCCTTTTGAATTTGGGAATATTGTTCATATCAAACCTTTTGATTTTTACAATCTTTTACATGCCTCATTGAGATTCTCATGGCTTCTGCAATGTTCAACATGTTTCTAGTTGAAAATAAAGGTTCATCATAGTCATAGCCTTGGTGATGGCCATGATGCTTATGATGTCCTCTATTGTCCCTCCAACCTTTTTATTTTACTATCTTTTACATGCCTCATTGAGATTCTCATGGCCTCTGCAATGTTCAACATGTTTCTAGCTGCAAGCAAAGGTTCATCATAGTCATAGACTTAGTCATGGCCATGATGCTTATGATGTCCTCTACTATCCCTTCTTTCATGATGGTGGACCTCCCTTGATTGCCCATACCCATGATGCCTACTAGTTCAACGGGCTCTATGATCATCTTTGTCCCACCAATCACCTAAATCATAGTCACATCCTCTACGACTTCAGTCAAAGGTAGGGGAGGAAGAAGATGAGGATGTTGAAGGTAAAGAGGAAGGAGGGCTACCACCACCATGATGCCTATTATCCCCTCTTTGTTGGTCATAGCCACGATCATCATGTTTATCATCATTATGATACTTGTTCGAGTTCTTACATTTAGCCTTGCATTTTGAGCCCCCATGGTCATGGGACCTATTTTTGCTCAAACCAAGATTTTTGATAGTGGATTGTAGGTTGTGGTTTGAGTTTCCCTCATCAAAGATAAGGGGAGAAGAGTTTGTGAATTGAGAACCGCTAGAAAATGGATCCTCCCCTTCTTTTTGACCTAGTAGGAATAAGTGGTTATTGAACTATTTTCGTTTTGATGCTTTATAATGAGCCTCCTATTGCCAATCTTTCCTTTGTTATGCCTCAATGAGATGATAATCCAGATAGTCATGGTCCTGCATAATGTATTTAGCATTGAGCCTATGGATGCCCAGTCTCATGAGAGTTTGGAGCAGCATCACAGGAACTAATCAATTGGGTGATAACATAATGTTGCTCTTCATGTACCTCCATTGCATCTATTCATCCTAATGTATGATGAAGGTGAAGTTTGGCACATACTCATTGGGATAAGTATATAACAATTATCATTGTTGGGGCATTGGCTATTTTAACTTTTCACACCTCTATTGATTTGACTTGCTTTCGAATGGTAGTGGAGAATCTACCTTGGGAGAAGAATTCATATCAAGTTGAGAGAAAAATAGTGTGCTTTTAATATTATTATTATTTTAAATGATTTTACTAACTCCTAGATAGCATATGCAGCTAACTAAAGTCCCCAAGAATGGCACCAATGATGAGCAGCGAGTATACCCTATACCCAACCATACAAATCACTAGCATTCACTAAGTGATTTGGTCAAATTCCATAGACTTTAGCCCTCTAAGTACACTAGGTCTAGGAAGTAAATCTAAAAATCATGATTGTCATCATTTCATTTCTACGTTTGAGGTGCAAGTGTATGGTTAGTGTAACCAAGGCATATGATTTTTATCATTTTATATTTTATTGTTTAAGTAGTCCAAGTGCTAGAAAATAAAGTGATTAAATGTTTAACTAATCTAATAACTAACTAATGTATAACTAATCTAACATAAGCATTTTTTCCCACTTTTCATGCATATCCTAAACACATTGCAATGCTACTAAGTTACCAAGCATTAGACAGTACTAGGATTACAAAGCATTAAACGTATGCTCGAAGTGATCATACTTATGTGCTTTAATTAATTGTTATTTAATTAATCAATTTAATACATTAAAGTAAATTAATCAAATAATAAATGCATTTAAAGTAAACATTAAGCTAATTCCAAATGCTACAAGGTTTGTGAAGAAAGCTCATCTTTATTGCTGATCACATCAAAGTGCTTAGGTACATTAGTGCTTCAATAAATATTCATACACTTCTCACTCCTACTATGGACACTTAGTAAATATTCTAACTTTAATAAGGAAAAACTACAAGAGCTTCACTATGATACTAACTATGGAATTACCATAAATGTAGCTGGTGAGTGCATATTTATTTCCAAAGATAGACATTGTGTTGATGGGGTTACGTCAATGCATCAGACCAAGCATCAATTTGACCATGATGATGACATCTCATCGATGCAACCCAAGGAAGATGCTTCATTAACTAAAATATCATGATAAGAGGCATTTTGCATCCATTCCTCTAATCCATTTATGAATATGCCAGAAATTATAGGGGATAAAAGATAACATTGTTTAACTTTAACTAAGCTCTTGATAATTGTTCTTTCTTTGTCAAGATTATCTTCAATAAGAATTCTAACCATCTCATATATTATTTTATCAGAAAAAAGAAGATCTTGTGGAATGTTAATGCTATCCAGTCTCTTTTAAAGTTTATCTCAAGAAATAGAATCATAAGTCTTGGAGAAATTAACAAAACAGATAAAAGTCATATGGTTAGGCCTTTTTGCTTTATCTACATAATAACACAAAGTTGTTAGATGGTATATAGTATAATGATTCCTCTTGAAGCTTGCTTGTGACTAAGTATGAAGACCTTGCATTTTTTTCTCATGAACTAATTTTATTCTCCAAAATAGAGCCCAAAAGCTTAGTGAAAATTGAATTAATTGAAATCAATCTACAATTATTAAGATTTATCCTATATCCTTTGTTGAAAAGTAAGATTGCTCGACTAGAGCACCAAGAGTAATCCAAACTATGTTCAAGCCCTTTATTAAGAATATTGCAATCTACTTTCCATTCTATTTGATAAGCTTTGTAATTAATTCATTAACATTTGTACATTTCCCAGAAGATAAGCTTTGAATTCCTATAGAAATGTCATCAAGGGATAACTCAAGAACACTAGAATTATCTTTCTTAGTAGAGGTAGCCTTTTGATTAAAAGATTCATTGAAGAAAGTTTGAATAGTAGATAACCAAAAATCCCAACCATGTCATTTTTTGTCTCAGAATATATTCCAGAAGCTCTTTGGATTTGAGTGAATTTCACAAACCATTCTTTCCTACTCTTCTTCAACGAACTTTCATTTTTTAAAAGTGAATTAGCCTTCTATAATTCTTTAGCATTGAAACATCAAAATGTGAAGCTATAACATCTTTATGAGCTATCAAAGAGTCCACACCAAACCAAGGTTTTCTACAAGTAGGCCTATTCTTAATTTGCACATGAGCAGTTGTAGATAAATGAAAATTAGTTAGATCTAGCACATTTTCATTGTTGACTAATATATTCGTCACTATTCTTTGAAAATCTTGATGAAGGTCTATAGTGAGATGACAAGTTTTGCATTTCTTTTAATGAATATGATGAATTGAGGCAAAAATAATGAATTTTAGGTAATGATGAGGAGATTCTAGAAGTTTTTCTCCACTATAATAAAAAAATAGGGCAAAAAAATCCACGACAAATTTTTGAAGAACATATACATGTAAAATAATTTATTAAAAATTTCATCTCTCATGTTAATTTATTGTATAGTCTCAATTTTTCAACTTGTATGAAATGTTTAAGCATCCATACAATGAAATTAAAGAAAGAAGATGACATATTCAAGGCAATTTTTCAGGGCCAAAAAATGAATGATAATATAAAGGAAAATTCAAAGTATATTGGATATCCAAAGAGAGGGTCTAAAGAAAAATCCCAAGGGCTTAAGGATTGCCTTTTTATGTTTTTATTGTTACAATCAATTTTGGGAAACCTCCTCTCTCAGTAGGAAAAGAATTAAGCCTTGCACTTATTTAGAAGCACCCTCATGGGTTTTCATTTTTTACTAAAGGGTTTCTTATAAAGAGAAAGGTAAAACTCTCTCTAAAAAAAAGAACACATTAATTAGAAATAATGAAAAAATTGCAATAGAAGCATAAAGCTTTCCATCCTTGAACCTCCAAAACAAAAGGAATTAATACTATAGAAAATAAATTAATT
>MNCI01027262.1:1568317-1591356 GCA_015680685.1 Gnetum montanum | reverse complement strand
TAATTTGCTTAAGTATATCTTCTAAAACTATAATATGATCATAATTCTAATACTTAGTAAGTTTGCACCATGTTTTTCAATTTGTTTAAGAACTGGTGCATAAAGAATAGAAATGTCTTGAGGAAAAGAAGACAATAAAGAAAGTTATTAGTAGAACAATTGTTATCATTTTGAGAATTTCCTTGCAAAAATATATTTGTTAAAAGGAACATCCAAACATTATCTTCATTAATGTACTTTGTAATCTATTTTTTTGCAAATAAAAGAACCTAGTTATAATAATTAATAAGACCAAGTCTTCTATCTTTTTTGCTACTAGTGCAAATATGTGAAGCAACTCTAGAAAATCATTTTTTATGTTACTTATTAAACCAAATAAGCTGATAGATAATACCATCAATTTTAACAAAGGAAGTTTTACAAGGAACCCAACAAGTGAAGTAATAAATATGAGTTAATTAAAGCATCTACTTAATAACTAAAACTTTGCTAGCAAGGATGGGCTTTTCTTCTTTTATTTATCAAGCTTCTTTCAATTTTATCAACCACATGATTCCACAACATAGTAAGATTGACTCAAAGGAAAAATGTATTCTTAAAATTTAAAGATATAATCTTTTTTTCAAGATTTTCTAAAGTTTGAGAGTAACCCACTCATCAATATTACCATTACAATAAATAATTGATTTGTTCTAAATGATATGAGAGCTGGATAACATGTAGTAATTCTCCACTCTAGCTAATAAAGAATTGATATATTACAAAGAATTGTTAATAATAAAAAAGGAATCATTTGCAAAGTGCATATTAAGCCATTACAAACTTTGATCAACAATTGAAATTTCCTTAATGATATTCTGTTGTTAATAATAATAAAAATTATATGAATAAAAGTTTGTAGCAGTAATAAAATGGTAGGGAGTTAGAATATAACCTTGATGAACTAACCATTGAAGAGAAAAAGAGGAAATTAATCCAAAATTTATAGTAACTTGAGTATTAGCATCAACGAGCAGGGTACAAAAAAATGACTAAAATAATTACCAAATCTCAATTTATAGGGATAAGAAATAATGAAATTCTATTCAATTCTATCATAAGCTCAAGTATTATCTAACTTAACAAAAGCAATGCCTAGTTAGTTTATCTCAGAAGCATTGTGCATTCTCTTCTAAGCTACAATAATATTATTTATGATATGTTTATAGTTAACAAAACTTATTTGCTTAGGTTTAAAGATATCTTCTATAACATTCTAAATTTGGCAAGTCATGCATTTAACTAAGATTTTATAAGTATTATTAAGAAGAGTAATGAAATGAAGCTTTATTACATTCAAAGACTCATAGGATATATTGTATAAATATTACATTTTAATCAATTTGGCTTTATCTACATTCACTTAATGATAAGATGAATGAAAATAATTTTCTAAAATTTGAAACATATATAGTAGTGTAAATCAAGGCAACATCATCTACATATAAAAGAAGATTCACTATTTGGGATCCAATTTCTATAATATGACTATCTTGTCTATTGCACAACCATTCCTCCATTTTATCTATAAAGATATCAAAGATAGTTAGGGAAAGTGGACAACCTTACTTACCTTCAATTTTTCTCTAGAATTGAAATTTTTTATTTGAATTGCCATATGTAATTTCAATAATCAGTTCCTTATACAATTTTTGAGTTGTAATCAAATATAAAAAAGGCTAATTTTATGTAGGTGCAATCATAGTTTTATATAGATACTAAATCATATGCTTCTACAAAATCTATAAAACAAATAAAAACTTTTTTATTAGGCATTTTTATAAAATCAATGTAGTGTTTAAAAGTAACTAAGTAATTAGTAGTGGAATGATTTTGTCTAAAATCTATTTGACACCTTGTTACCTTCAACTTAAGAAATAATTCTCTTTTCTAATACAGTGCCCAATAACTTAGCAAAAACATTACTCATAATCATCATTTGATAAATTTTCCAATTATTTCCCTCCTTTCAACATAACAAGATATCTTTACTAGTTTTTTAATGTTGATTTAAAATTTATTCTATTGCTGAATTTAATTTCTGTCAAATTTCTCTATGAATAGTAGATCCTTCCCACTTTAATAATTCTACATATAAATGATCTAAATCTATAGATTTACTAGATGCTATCTTTTTAATACCCTCTGTGAATTTTTTAAGAGTAAATTAGAGAGGTGCTTGTTGTACAATAGTAGTAGAACTATCATTTTCTCTTGTAAAGATCTTATTATAAAATGAACAAATATCTTTAAAATAAAAATTAAATGATGAAGAGGCTTTATGACAAAAATATTGCAAAAACTATATAGGTTTATTTTTAATCGTATAAGCAAAATATTCATGCTACTCCTTGATAAATTTCATTTCCTTGCTTCTAATCATGCTTATATATGGCTTAACTAAACTTTGTTTGTGACTCTTATTTGCATTCTCAATATTTTGTCTAGCTTGCATGCAATCCTTATCCAACTAAGTTTTATGAGCACTTTGTTTTTGTGAACATACAACTTTCTTAATTGTTGTAACTAAAATTTGTTCAAGCTCTTAGTGTCATCTTTCAAGAGTCCACTTTTGAGGTGGTGCATTCATATATTTTTTCTTAACTTGGATGAGTTTGTGCTAAAATTTATTTCTATTTTTATTTTTTGTTGTCTTAGAAACAATTTGCATTTTTAACAAAAACTTTACATATTGATGGTAAGACTCCACTAAATATTTTGCAACTTTCAACATAATAAAATCAATATCTTCATAAGAACACAAAAGCAAATCAATGTAAGAGTTACTTTGAGGTCCTTTAAAAGTAAATGATGAAGATTAAAGAAATCTAGCAAGGCCATTTCAAATTAGAAGATAATTTTTTTTGTCTGTTTTAATAGTTGTTGATCCATCTTATTAATAGTGTGAATTGTAGAATTTCATGTCTAGCTATGATCTTTAACAATGTCTAAATTGCCAACATTATGTTACCATTGAATAATTTTTGTTTTTTATGAATCCATCCTTATATTAAAATCTTTCCAAATAAATATCAAACCTTTTGGTGCAAATTCTAAAATATCTTTGCCTAAGAATTGAAAAGGATGAACACTCTATAGAATCATGCAATGTAGCATGTCTAGGACTAATATAGCATATGATAAGAAAATCACAATCATACTGACATAAGATTTTTAGCCAAACATGTTATTTATAATCATCAGTTTTTTCTAAAAGCATGCAATTTTGAAGAGATATCCTCACTAACATTGCACTACTACCAAAAGGTTTGCCTCTTCACCCTACTTTTGTATTTCTTACAACAAATTTAATAAAATCTATGAACCACAAAATCTATAAAACCAACATCTTTTGAAGTTTCAACAAAACCAAAAATATCAAAGCTATTCAAGAAGTCAATGTTATTCAAAGAAACAACTTTACTTGTAATTCTACAATAAATGTTTAGATATCCGCACCTTAAAGGGGGTCCAATTACCAATATGTTGAAGATATCCATTCTTAGGAAAAAGATGAATGACACCTTTATTAATATTTTTACCAAGAAAATTTTTTTTAATGGCTTCTAGGAAAACATGAAGGAGATTGTTTCCAATGCTATCCTAATGCTTCTTGAAAACTTCAATTAGAAAATCATCGAATCCTAGAGCTCTACCATTTACTAAACTAAAATTTGTTGCTTTTATTTCTTGTATTGTAATTTTTGGTTGAAGAATTCTTTGATGTGCTTTTGTTATAAGATAAAAAATATGCATATGATTTTGCTACACATCCTCCTAAGAGATATTCCATTTTCTTAACCATTGCATCCCCTGAAAATACCAACCACTATAATTTTCAAGATATTTTCTTACTAACATAGCAATGTCCCTAAAAGGTTTACCTCTTTGCTCTACTCTTGTATTTCTTAGATAAAATTTAATAAATCTAAGAACTACAAAATCTATAGAACCAACATCCTCCTAAGTTTTAATAAAACCTAAAATATTAAAGCTATCAAAGAAGCTAATATTATTCAAAGAAAAAATTTTATTTGTAATTCTACCATCAATGTTAAGAAACCAACACCTTAAAGGGCCTATATAGTTTTTGAATAATTTTTAAAAAATTACTTATGTATAGTGATTGCCATGATATTAGCATTTAGGTATGCTACAAAACCCTATTCATAAGTTGCTTTAACCTATTTCCATTATTTAGCCCTTTTTGCAAGCTTTTTATTTATCCAAATGTTTTTACAATTTTTAGTTTGCTTCATGTGGCTTTGATATCTTCAAACATGTATTCTACCTTCTACATCATAAAACCTAACAATTATATGTTATGGCTTTTCGCATTATTCACTTGGAACCCTAAAAGCTTTATGAATTTTTGGAGAAGTTATTNTTCACTTGGAACCCTAAAAGCTTTATGAATTTTTGGAGAAGTTATCTGTATATCATCTATAAGAATTTTAACTTTCTTAAATAAAGTGTTATTTGTTTCACCCTCTATCTCTAGGATACCTACAAAATGCAAAATTTGTTTTACCCTTTTCTCATCTTGCTCTTTTAAAGCTTTTGTGATCGTAGATCCTATCTTTGTCTCTATTCCTTTGAGATGAGATTCATTTTTATTTTCCTCCACTTTAGTTTCAAGTAATCTATTCATTATTTTTTGGAGCAATGCCGTTTCCTTTGTCCCTCAATCTTTTCTTTGAGGGTTGATATCCTTTGAAGAATTTCTTTGTTTTGTTGATCGGTTTCATCTAGCAATGCCATTTTGTTAACCATATACTTCTATTATGCAACTAGAATATTTTTGATAGCAACTACATTTATAAATTTCTTTTGGGTGGCCTATGATGATGCCATGATAAAGGTTTCAAATTTCTTTAGTAGATGATTCAATTTCTTTGGCAATAAATCCACACTCATAAAATGTCAATAAATCTAGCCTACATCTAACTACCCTTCCTGTTGTCTTAGATCAAATCAATGCTAAAACCCTCACTGCCAAACCTCTTGTTGCCTCAGATCAAAGGTAAAACCTTAGCCACTGAAACTCCTATTGAATTGTTGATAATTATCGATAAAAAATTGATTTACTAAAAAACTTTTTTTTTTTTCGAAAAAGATCGAGAGAATTTATATTCCAAAAACGAGCTATACAGCTGTACAGTGCAGGCCAGGGTCGCTGACCGCACACCCGGCAAGGGAAATCAAGCAGAAAACACCAGGGATCACCCCTACGATGCCTAGATTTCATGAACCAACTTCTGAGACTGAAATTTTTGTGTACAATCTGGAAAGTACCAGCGTCCCCAACCCCCATGGCTACCTTCCAGGGAAGTTTCTCTGGACTGTGCGTTCTTACTGACAAGGTGCATGCTGACCGCCCAGGTCCGGCCGCCAGGCCACGTCGATTTTCGGCGATGAACTGGGCAATGCCCATCGAGGATGGGCCGTGGATGAGGCTGTGATCCAGAGCGGTGGCAGGGCTGGTGGCTGCGCGAGGGAGGTCTGCTGTTGTCCCCCCGTGCTGCTGCTGGGATCATCTCTTGTGTCCCTGACGGTTCCTCCTCCCGGCTCTGTTGCCGTTGATCTCGTTCCTGGGGATTGACAGGTGGGGTGAGAGCGGCTCTATTCCTGTTCGTCCCCATCCTGGCCGCCTGCCTGTCTCTGACGTTGATGCTGGTGCTGGTATCCGGGTTCTGGATGGTTCATAGCTGCACTGATTTCGTTCCAGAGTTTTCGGACCCTACCTGCCAGGATTGCCGTGCTGGGAGGGCCAACCCTTCCAGGAGCGCCACAGGATCCAAAACTATTAATAGTATAAAGAATTGTAATTATATAAAGCAATTCCAATTTGAGTATTTAACCCTTTGCTTTTAAAAATATAAACAATTCTTTGCAGGGTTCATCTAAGAGAATCATTTTTGTTCTTATAAGGAAAGATCTAGGTATTTATCAAATCCTTTTGCATGCATGTACAAAAAATAAAAATTTATTTAGCAAAGAAATCACAACTTGGCACCCAACAGTACAATTTGTTTTTCTAATGAATCTAGACATGGATACATCTAGCTAAATTAGCAAGATTTATAAACCTCAAAAAGACATGTATACTGCAAAACTAAATTAAATTAAATCTAAGATCTAAAGTAAAAGTTATGTAAAGTATATTAAAATTAGTTGGAATATGGATGAAATATTATTCAGCTTTATCAATGGCCTCCCCTTACCAGTATATGATAGAGTCCCCTAAAGGGTTAATGGATACAATAGTGTTATATGATGGTCTCATAACTGTCTTAGCGTTACCGGATGCGGCCCCTAGAGCTTTCTAGGTAGAATATTATTTAGTGCTCCTGATCTATTATTTAGCATTAGTTTGGCCTCTGAGCTAAAAATTATTTAACATTACCGATGGGTAATTGGCCTCTTGCCCAAAAACAATTTTGTTGCTGTTACAATAATGATAGCAATAAAATTATTAAAATATTTCTGTTCTAATGCTGGTACGCTGTCAAGGTTAAGAACCCTGCTAGAAATGTGATCCATTCCAATCTTAAAAAAGAATGCTAGGCTTAATCAGGGTAGTAGATTTCAAGTGGTTTTCAATAGAGAGAAACAAATTTGAAGCCACACACGGAAAGCGAGTTCAAAAGTATTGCATTTATGTTGAAAACTATACTGTGGTTAAAATAAAATTGCACATGCGGACATGCTAGTGCCTCTGCTCCAAAGTCGATAGCTTGTCTAAGTTCGGAACGTTTCCATGAACGTGATAAAAAATAATCTAATTCAGATTTTAAGTGAACCACCCATAAATCCCTAGCATATCTTCTCCCAAGACATGAAACGGTGTGTCCGATTGCAGGAGGCTCTGCGTCTACCGGCTTGTTATTTCTTTTTTCTGTTAACAGCCGGCCAGCCAACGTGATCCAAGCAGTTTGCCAACGTGATCTAAGTAGTTTGTAGCCTTTTCTAGAGACCTTCAGAGATAAAAGACTTCCCATGCCAAACACGCCTAAGATCTTTGCAGCTTTTAGCCTTTTACAAAGACACTTACAAATAAAGACTTACCTTACCATGCCAAACACGCTTAAGATCTTTCAATAACAAAAACAGCAACAGCATGGATGCACTGGCTCATCTGCAGCTATAAATTGCTTATGAGAATAACCTCTCTCTCAATGAGTAAGGAAGTATCTGTTTGAATCGATGATTAAAAACTTAGAAACGAAATTAATGCCCTCGGCTTTAGAGGTGACTCAAAAGAATTGGAAGACCCGATGGACTTGCGAAAAAAAATCGGTACATATTAAAAATATAGTAAAATACGTTAGCATTTTTAATTTAAGTTTAAATTAATATCCACCGAATACATTCTAGGGATTTCTGGACATAATAAAGCTTGAATTCCAATTCCAATTTTATTTTTAAGTTTAAGTTTAAATTTAAATTTAAATAAATATTTTTGAAATCTAGCAACTAATGTAGTTAGATGCAAAAGTGCACACATGGTTCCTGAAATAAAAGAGCTACAATAATTAAGAGGAATGTGGATACCATAGTTCAAAGGCAATGTACTTGCTTTGCGTAGTGGCAAGACTAGTGGCATAGTAGCAACAAAATCGATGATGCAATGCAACAACAGCAAGATTGGCCATGTAGCAACACAACGATAGCAAGATTGGTTGTGTAGCAATGCAACGGTAGTAAGATCTATGGTGCAACACCACAACAACAAGATGGGCCATGCAATGGAATCAGCAGCAACTAAGGGCACTAAAAACAATGATGGGGTGCCTACAATGGCAGTAGATCTAGTAGAATCACGAAGGAAAGACTCAAATGTAAAATATTAGAGCTTACATTCATTTCTACCCATAGAAGTACTAGGACATAGTCTTAGCAATGAAAAAGAAACAACCCCTTTATTCTACTAGTGGGTGAAGTGCTAGTGGTGGAGTGGGGTGAGTGGCGGAGTGGTCATTGTTGTTGTGATGATAGCCACTCCCACTGGTTATTGTAGCCATGTTTTTCATGGGCACCAATGCATATGGCTCCAATATTTTCCTACCTGCCTATGGTAGGCTATGATACAAAGGCTCCAACTATGTTTATCTAGAAACTCATTCTTTTTACATAGGTAAATTCAAGGTGCAACCCATCAAGTTATCTCTTCATGTTTGGGAGCTCCACATTAGTAACCAATTAGGCTAATCTAGAGACATCAACTTGAGTGTAGCTCATAGATGCCCTAGATATATTGAAATCACATTGGTCCAAGTACCTCTAATCCCTCCAAGAGCTATACTTGACATATCATTTATAACATGTGATGTAAAAATATTCATGATCATATCACCAATCAAAGGTAATATGACCTATTGACTATGAGTAAAATCCATAGATGTGATCAAAATGTCTTCCCTTTATCCTAATGTCATTACACTTTAGATCAACTACTTTCTTGGTGATGTCATAGGAGGCTGCATCATTTAGAAGCGATATTTCAAAGTAGGGATAATCAACCTTTTGGTTCATGACATAGTTAAAGGTCTATTGGTGAAACATCAATGATGAGTGATGAGGTACCCCTACGGCCAACCATACAAATCACAAAGTGTTCATGCACAACTCGATCAAATTAAGTAGACTTTATCATTTTCGATGCACTAGTCCTTTAGCAAGTGATTCTAGCCCTAAGGTCAATCGTTGTCTTCCCAATTACACTTCTGACGTTTGTTGGTATGGTTAAGTGTAACTGAGGTATCCAATTTTTATCATTTTATATTTTATAGTTTGGTGCTCAAAATGTAGATAAAAAAGAATTTGATTAACTAATCTTAATTAACTAGCATTTAACTAATCCTAACATAAGCATCTGATCCCACTTTCCATACATGACCTGAACCCACATATCCACTGTTGGGCAACCAAGTGCTACGCTAGTAGGCATACCAAACAATAATGCTACTGGGATTACTAAGTGAATACGTGTTATGCTCAAAGCAGTCGTACTTATGTATGTAATCTATCTGGCTTAATTGCTTCATTAATGTAATCACTAGAAAATATTTAACAACTGATGAAAAACATTTAACAAATAGTTAAGAAACATTAAATGCATAATTAAAATAGCTAATCTATCAAAAGTGTTACAAGGTTTATTAGAAAGCTCATCTTTATTGCTGCACACATTGTCATGCTTAGGTACAACAATGCTCGAATAAAGATCTATATACTCAATGACTCTTGCTACAAGCACTCGGGGAAAAATTCTAGCTTTCAAATGGAAAAAATGCAAGAGTTCCGCTATAACTACAATTTCTACTTTTCATAAATGTGACTACAAGCACATATTTATAGCCAACTACAGAAACTACATTGATAGGGCCATGTTGATGCATGATATGATGCATCAACTAGGCCTTGTCGACGAGGCCTAGACGATGAGACCGCATCGATGAGGTTTCATCGATGCAACTGACAAAATGCGACTCATCATACCCCCATGACTAAATGAAAGCTTGTCCTCAAGTTCTTTTACAAAATTGTGAAGGTATGGAATTATTGACTGACTTTTCCTCAAACAAAACAAACTAATTGACTTAACAAAAAAAAGGAGTGCCTTAGTGTACAGATCAACACATTACAAAAAATGAAGGTGTTTAGGATACAAAATTGAACACCATGACTTAAATTTTTAAAATTGGACAGCACATTCCTTATGGTGTGAAGCTTGTTGGAGAAGATCAAATGGTCCTAAGCAATGGTGGTACCTAAGGCTTCAAAGGACCTTCATCAGCTTCATGCATGGGTAGTTGAGGTGGCTACGGCTGTTTAGCTACTACTGCGACTTCAGGTGGGAGGTAAAAAGCATTCAGTAGTGCTTTCATTTTCTCCTCCTTACTTTTGTGATCATGCACCATCAATGTAGCTTCCCTGATGTGGGTTTGAATGGGCACATTCCAAGGATACAAAATTGCTGGAGACAACTCCTTTGCATTAACAAACTAGGCAGCAAATTGTTTGCATTCAATGTTAAATGCCTTGACTATGTCTTTTACCTCTTGGTAGTCATTAATCAGTTTGCATAGGTTTTCAATAATAGATCATTGATCTTTGAATCATCCTCTGAGAACTTTGAGTTTAGTGCTTATAGTCTCAAGCTTTTTCTTGGTGTCTTTGTGTGTGCTTGAACTTGACCTCATATAGCATATATGAGCTAGCCACTTGTTTTTTTAACTCCAATTATGACTATCTGGTAGTCATCATTGCCAGGATTGCATATCAGAGATTGGTCAACTCCATATACTTTGTCATCTCCTCGATTTTCAATTCCTTTAAGCAGATATTTGCTTTCTTATAGGCATCAATCCCATCAATGATGGGTTGCCACATCTCTCTTCCTTGTTGGAGTTGCTGGAGGGCTTCATTTAGTTTCACCTTTTTCATTCACTTCCTTCTGTAGGCCAACCTAGTCCCTGTAGTGATTCTTCACTTTCTCAAATTTGAGGGCTTCATTCTTCCAGGAAGTAATCTTGATGGTAGACTTTTGATGCAAGGTGCGTACTTCCTTCATTGATAAATCACAATTTTCTATAGCCAATTTTCTTAGTTTAGTGTTTACCCTAGAAAGTTGCTCTTGTTGTTGATGAATAAATTCTTGCATTTGGTCTTTCTAAGTATCAACATTTTGCAGGCGATAATTTTTTGTAGTTAATGCTTCATTCTCTTGGCACATCTGACTCAAGTCCTCTTGGATTGAATATGTTTCAGTGCCAGCTATGGACTATTTAAAGATGGTCATTACTGCTTCCTTCTTAGCCTTCTAAAATCATTCTTGAAGCTTTTTGATAGCTTCATCTCTTATCATTGCTGGGCTAAGGATTGCATAATCTACAAGTTGGACACAATGTCTAGAAACCTCCATATCCAAGCATTGATTTTTCTCTTGGGCCATTTTTAGTTGTCCCTCCAAAATAATGCATTTACCCCTTAAATTCAGCAACTTTGATTAGGTTGTGATGATGTTCTTTAGAAGATCAAGAATGTTTAGAGTCAGTTGCGTAGTTCCTACCAATCATTCTAACAATTTTTCATGCCAAGCTGCATTTAATTTTCCACTAACCATGCCTACGAACATCTACACATTTTGAATTACAGATATGTCTGGTATAGATGCTGCAGGTGCATTCAATGGTTCTATGACATAGTCAGCAACCACTTCTATCATTGTCTCCTACCCTTAATGCTACATCACCAAGATAGTTGCCTCTTCACCTTCCTTCAACCTCATCGCGAAAGTGGCAACATTCCTTGAGATTTCTGAGAATAGATGGTATCTTGCTAGTGACACCGTCACCTCTTGAGTGTTGGGATTTGACCTCTAAGGTAACTACATTCTTTGGGTAATAACAATGGAACCACCCCTCACCATTTGGCTAATTGTTTAGGCCACCTCATTAAGGTGACTCACTGTTGTCCGGTACATAGATGGACTTGCCCCACTCATTTTTGTTGTTGCTCTTGTTCGCTCAAGAGCTGTTCTTAAATTTTTCATAGACATTCAATGGTTGTGTGGGCCTCTGGTGCTGTTTCTTGAGGGGGTGGTGGTGGCGACAACTCCTCTAATTAAGTCATTACTAGCATCTTCTCTTTCATGATCTTAGACCATGAAGCCAAAGGAGTATGCTTGAGTGTATTATTAGAGTAGTGAATAATTCCTACCCTCTTGTAAAGTTTTTTCACGAGGCATGAAAAGGGAAAGGTCTTCCTTCCATGTTTGTTTTCTTTAAAATGCTTCTTAATTTTCAAGTATAGCAATTTTGGAAGGTTAACAAGAATTTCCTACTTAGAGTAGTGCATGCTCGGGCAGAGAAAGCCGTTACCTTGCTTGGCGTCACTATTGGGTTGAGGTGATAGGTTGCACTTTTGAAATAGATTCACTCCACCAGTGTGAGCACACCATACTCCTTACAGTCCACCCCGTAGCATTGCTAGGTCCACTCCTTCTTGGCCTCCAAGTCACCTTGCATGGATAATTCTACTAGCTATGTTCCAATATCAGGCAACCCAAGTGCCTATGCAATAGCTTCTATTGAGTAGGACACTTGAATGTCTTTGATCTTGACTGTGGATCCTAGCTTTTGATTGTTTGAGAAAAGGTATGTCTCTCCCATGTATCACTCCCCAATGGATGTGATTATTGGCCACATCAGAGAGGTTTGTAATTAAGTCTTGACATCCTCTGGAGCTTTCTCCAAAAATGGTGTGAAGTTGATCTCTTGAAGAATGAATCATTGAATCCCTTGGGACTTAATGATATCAAGGTAGGCTTGATTCAAAGTGACCTCAAACCTTGGCATGGGACAAAACCCTCCTCCTCTTTGTGATTGTTTAGTTGACACTTATTCCTTTAGAATTTGTTAGATAGATTCCACTTTGGGCTCCTCACAAAGAGGTCTTGTTGCATGGGTTGCCTCTTGTAGTTCTTAGCCTTGTTCTTGTTGGCCCCTTCTAACACTGGGTCATTTCTCCCATAATTGCAAGGTTTCTGCTTCTTGCAGACATTTTTGTTTGGGTTCCATTTGTAATCATAATAAGACCATGGATTAGTAATCATTGTGTAACTTTAAAGTAATTAAGATACCTTATCTCTTAAGGGTAGTTACACTTGGCTAAGTTGTGATTTTAGTTGATTTAATTAATTCAATTATAATTTATTTATGTGTTATCATTAATAAATAATCCTGAAGATTGTTAGAAGGGTTAACTTATGAAAAAGGTTGATGTTTATATATGGTTAAGGTTATTAATTATTAAGGGACTTAGGAAAATTTTCAAAAAAAATTCATCAATTTTTCATTGGAAACCTTAAGGTTTGTGGCTCCCACAATAAAGATCTTACCTTCGGTAAGTGCAAACTCAAAAAATGAAGTAATTTGAATAAAGCTTGGGAAGTTATGAGCTCTACAAAGTTTTTGGCTCTAAAAAATTTCAAAAACTCCCCTTGTGTTATGAGCAAATGATGAAAAATTGCAAAGTTTTAGATGGTATATATAAGGTTTTTATGCTGCATTGATGAGACCTAGTCAACTCGGCCTTGTCAACTATGGTCGATGCATCGATGGGACCTCAACAACACAACCATTGACCACCATAGTCAAACTTTAACCTTAGTCAAATTTGCAAAATATGTAGAGATTTTGAGTGAAATTGGTGTCAAATGAAAGCTTAGAAGACCAAGAATAGTATGAAAACATGAAAAGAGGATGTTGAAGTTTATAAATTTGGATAAATGGAGGAAAATTGATGTAGTGGATAAATGAAATGAAATATTGATCGTTGAGTAGTGTACTCAATGGAATACCCAAAAGGAAGGATTGTAGTGATGTTAAAGGTAAGAAACCTTAACTAATCAAGCCAAAAGCTATGCTAGTGGGTCCTTCCCATAGTAGGATCATGCCCTTTTTTCCATTGCATAACCTCAACTAAGGAGTCCATGGACCCCATAGTTTATTTAATGATCATGATAAGTTAAGGACCAACCTAAAAGAATCTACTTAAGAATCCCAACACATTAGACTAAGACATAGAGCATAACATAGAACATGGTAGTGAGGTGAGTTACGGTAGCATGGATGAATGATAGAGAAAGTAGAATGGAGTTTTTAATTGTGGTCATAAGAAGTCCCTTGTGGAATTTGTGTTTAAAATGACTTGAGAAGTTTCATCCACAGTCCAAACAAAAACCATCCATTTTCAGTGACTTCGCATTGCTCCAAGACCAATCCACCCACTTGAGACATAAGAGTGCTTCCACAAAAAAAGAGAAGTAGGAAGTAAGAGAGAGGGCCTTAGTTACAAGGGACCTTTAGGCATAGCTGCATGTTGCTCGAGTCCCATAACTAGTGCTTGTAGCCCATTTATTTATCCAAGTGGACTGTTTTGAATTTCCATTGTTTTTTTTGTGTGTTTTTTTTAAATAGGAACCACACCATGTGAGAGCTTATTCGTGTCAAAGGGGTGTGCTTTGAATTTCCATGTTTTTGTTTTTTGTTTTTTTGTTTTGAATGGAAGCCACACCATGCAATAATGTTATTTGACTTCTATTAGTGGGTGGTATGGAATGGTAAGAAGTTCGTGAAACACACTTAAGCACTCAAGCAAGTAGAAGAGTACAAAGAGTATTGAGTCCCCTTGAAGTCATACCTTTTACAAACCTTTGGATGCTTCCTAATTCTGGAACTACCAAGGTCATTAATTGATTAAAAGTTTCTTTAATGGAAGGGACCTCAAATTCCTACAACAAGGAAAGCCATAGATTTCATTAGATGGTTGGATGACTTTGACTCACTACCTATTCCATGAAAAATAAACCATGTCAAAGTCATCACACATCAGAATTCAAAAATAAAAAGTAGACATCGATAATCACACATTAAGCAGAAACCATCATTAGTAAATAACAACAGGGACATTGTGTCCTATGACAACAAAACATTCTTTATTAGCAAAAAATGAGAAAATATCATAATCAAATCAAACCAAACAAAGAAAAATATATATAAGGGTATTGTTGTCTTAGTGGTGCCAGTGCCCATGACTATGGTTGCTACCACTGTTGATGCTACTCACATGGTTATGGTGAAGTTCCACTTGGATAATACTATTGTGGCTAGTGGAACTACCTAGAATTACCTTGAGGATAAGGCAATCTTTTGAGTGTTTTTCTTTATGCTAGTTGTGGATTCAATGCATACATCCCAAATCCCTATAAGTGTGATAAAATAGGACAACATCCCTTACAATGTTCATAATGGTAGATGTCACACCCACCATCATCATTTGAATCACTTTTCACAACTTTCTCTGTTGCAGTAATCTTGTCCTTACCTCTTTGATAAGCACATTCAGCTTCCTTGTGCCTCCTGCACTCATGATCACTACCTTGTTCTTTAGACTCTTTAGTAATTTCTAGGATAGCTTGAAATCTACTATTCATGGAATCCCATAACTTATCAAACTTGGTCGTAATTTCATATTGAAATTTTTGGAGCGGTAAGGTTTTTCTATTAACCACCTCATCAAGTGCTAATTATTCCTCACTATTACAAAATCAAACCTCCTGCTTGTGAATGGAAGGACCACGGTTATATTCTTCTACACTTTCTCTTTTTCTTAATTTATATTCCTCTTTAGCTACCTACTCAATTAATCTTTGCATCTAATGGGCACTTAATTCTGATAGTCGTCCTTAAGCATAAATGCCAAGGGTTCTTCTCATTTCAAATCAAAGACTATCTACAATGTGGAAAAGTTGGTCTAATTGAGAGTAACCATGGCTAGGACATCTATGCATTAAGGAATAGTATAGGCTTAGGGTAGCATCCAAGGGTTTGTGAGTTCTTTGTTTTAATCCTTAGATTTTCCTTCTCAAGTTGGACACTCTGGAGTACATTTGATATGTATCATTAAACAATTCAAGCATGGTACTCCATCATTTGATAGATTCCAATTCTATGGACCAGTACCAGTTCTTTGCTTCTTTAATGAGTGTCCTTGGGAACAACTTATATTTTTTTCACTCATTCAATATATTTGGCAAGGCACATGCATCTTGAAAAGCTTGGAGATGATTCTATGAATCTGAGTTATGTCTCCCTTTAAACTAAGTAATATTTTTCATGTCTAGCCTTTTAATCCGACTATCCTTTACATGCCTTGTTAGAATTCATACTACCTCTGTAATGTTTAGCATACTCTAGGTAGTAAGAAAAGGCTGATTGAGGCCTTGATTTTAGTCAAACGATGCCCTCTACTACCCCTTCTCTCATGGTAGTGGGTCTCTCTTGAACACCCATGCCCTTGGTCTTGCCTTGTTCAATGGTTCCTCCAATCATTTCGGTTTGGTTGGTTACCTCCGTCACGGTCATGCCCCCTATGGTTATAGTCATCAAGAGAAGAAGAAGAGGATGATGACAAAGGTGAAGAGGAAGGAGGACTAACACCATCATGATGCTTGTTACCACCTCTTCGATGATCACAACCATGATCACAATCTTGTTTCTTATCCACATCCCTACCTTAACTTGCCTCTTTGGATCTTTCTTTTTTCATTTGATCCATTCTTACTAGAACCATAATTGTCAATTGTGGACTACAAGTTCTAGTTTTGACCTCCTTCATGAAGTCAAAGAAAGGAATTTCACTAAATTAAAAACCCCTAGAGAAGGGTTCTACACCATCTTTTTGGTACAGTAGGAATGGGGAATTATTAAATCCTTTCCCCTTCACAGATTCATGATGTTGTTCTAACTGGCAATCCCTAAGATGTTGTGCATAAATGGGATGATAATCCCTAGCATTAGTATCTTGCACAACATACTCAGCATGAAGTTCCTAGAGACCCTATCTCATAAGCACTTGTTAGAGCATTGCAGGAATAGATTGATCAGGTGGCAACACAATGTTTCCCTCCATGTCACGCCACCATAGCTATTCATCTTGATGTAGGATGAAGGTGAAATTGGGTACATACTCATTAGAATGAGCATATACTACTTGATAATGTTGGGGCGCTTGCTAATGTACTCTATCAAACTTGGGCAGAGACGCATGCCTATGCAAAAATGACATTTTATGTTAGAGAATAAAAATACAATTTGCTTTTAGAAATTTTTGTAGTTATTTTTGAAGTACAATATGAGTTTAAGGTTTATTCTAATCATTTGAAAAAAATTTCGCTCGTCCTAAATAGCACATGTAACAACTAAAAGGTTCCCAACAACAATGCTAATGATGAGCGGCAAGGTACACCTACATCCAACCATATGAATCACAAGCGTTCATGCACGATCCAATTGAATTATACAAACCTTAAGTTCTTAAAGACACTACTTCTAATATGTGAAATCTAATCAGAATAATTGTTATCTTCTCAGTTCCACTCGTGATGTACAAGTATATGCTTAAGTGAAATTGACGTGTATGATTTTTATCATTTTGTATTTTACAAATTTAATCATCTAGAACAAGAATGAAAGGTAGAGGAATGTAATATTTAATTAACCTACTACCTAGCTAGCCTAACACAAGTACCCATTCTCATTCCCTTGACACATACTGAATGCATGTAGCATTGTTGGGTTACCAAACATTAAGCATTTCTAGGTTACTAACTACTACACGTATGCTTAAAGTGGTCATGATTGTGTTCATTAACAACTAGAAATTAATTGCTCAATGAAAATGCATTAAAATAAAGTGCATGAATAATAAATTTATTAAAGGAAACATTAATCTATTCTTAGTGCTTCAAAAATTATCAAAAGGGCTAATCTTTATTCCCATCACACTGCTATGCTTAGGTACATTAGTGCTCGAATAAAGGTCCATACAAACTCAAACTCCTTCTATGAGCACTCAAAAAATATTCTAACTTCTATTGTGAAAACTCAAAAAATATTCTAACTCTAGAGAAAATAAACCACAAGTGCTTCGTTATGCTATCACAAAAACTGATGAGACGCGATATCTCATGCACTGCAATATCACATCCCATGCGATATCGCGTCATCCCCTGCGATATCGCGTATGCGATATCATGGTTCGCCGCCAAATCTATAAATAAGAGGCAACACTCCCCTCATTTCTCATCCTAGGCTTAAAGTAGGAAAACTCTGGCAATTTGATCACTCCAGAGATAGAATATTTTCCATGTGCCCGTAGTAGGAGTCCCCAAGTGAACAGATCTTTATTCAAGCAGCTTTGTACCTGAACGCAAGTTGTGTACGGTAATACAGATGAGCTTTTTGGATACACTTTGCAATGCATGGAATAGGTTTATTACATGTTATTTCCTACCTATTATTTATTACATGCATTAGCACGGCATGAGTACAACTTGATTATGAGCATTGACGAATGTGTACGGCTAATCAAGGAATCGGCTACTCATCGCGATTAGTCTCTCTCACCCTTATCTCCTATTATGCAGGATGAGTACAACTTGATTACAAGCATCGAAGGATGTGTATGGCTAGTCAAGGAATCGGCTGCTCATCACGTTTAGGCTAGTTAAGTGCCTCAGTACAATAACTTTGAGCACGTGTGTTACGTGTGGTGATCCTAGTAACGATTAGAATTTGGTAGCCATAGTTGCATAGTTCAGGGTGTGTACAGTAAGTGGGAACAGATGCTGACACTAGTTAATTTAGACTTAGTCCTTAGTTAGAGTTAGCTAGTTTCTCAACCCTTCGCTCTTAGTATAGAAAATATAAAACCATAAAAGACCAAAGAAATCATATACCTCAGACTTACTTAACCATACACCGTGACAACAACAAGTCTGGGAAGACAACGAATGATTAACCCCAAGTGTTCCATGGGGCGTTTAGGCATTTAGTCTACAGAGTTCGACTAGATCATGCATGCTACGCTCATTTCATATGGTTGAGTGTAGGGGTACCTCGCCACTCATCATTGGTGTCGTTGCCGGGGACTAAGTGTTTGTGCGCCGAATAGAACATAAGGGATATCACTCACATCGTTGTGAGCCTTAATGAACCTTCGGGTTAATCAAAAGAGAAAAAATTATATAATGGTGAAATTAGCACACTGATAAAAATTCCTTCTTCTCATAAAAGAAACTCACCACCTAAGGACCACACATAAGACATTCGGCAAGATAAAACACATAACCAAAATCAGCCAAGTCCTAAACAATATAAGATGACATATACTCATCCCAATGAGTATATTCCTAATTTTACTTTTGTTCTCCATCAAGACGAATAGCTGCAGTGGAGAGACTTGCAAGGTAACATTGTGTTACCCCCAAATCGATCAATCTCTCACATGCTTTTTCGTGCCTTGGCATAGATAGGCATGACCGAGCCATATGCTAAATATGTTGCAAAGGATTTTGACATGAGGGATTATTATCCCATAGATGCCCAATGTATGAGAGATTTAAGGCAAGAGAGCCAACATACATTGTCGAAGGGCAAGGCCCCACATGTCCTTAGTGAAATAGGAGATGAGGAACCCTTTATCACGAGTTCTTTTGCAAAAGATGTTCCCCCTCCTAACGATGGTGAGGAGGTTGAGTATTAGAACCTATGATCAATAATACATATCCTTGGTTCTGATGCCCATGAACACCAACTGTTCACAGAGGGAACAACCACATACGCTAAGGACAAGCACTTAGATCATCACAACGATCGAGGTCATAGCAGCCGAAGAGAAGGCAAGAAACATTGTCATGGCGATGGTTCCCCTTCTTCTTCCCCTTCTTCACATCACCCATCCTCTCCTTCCACATCTAGGTGTAGCCACCATGAACATAAAGGTGAGGAGAAAAGTAGGAAGAATGAAAGACCTCGACATGAAAGTCGAGAGAGAGGACAAGGGCAAGGACGTAGGGAGAGTAGGGAACAACACAGACATCATAGGCGTCATGAAAGAGATGATCATGATGAGCCCCTACTCGTAACCCAAAGTATGCTTGACATAATGGAGGTAGTTAGGATTCCCACAAGGAATTTATAGGATAGCCGGATCAAATGATTAGACATGAATAACATCCCACAATTTGAAAGGGGATACAGTGCTAATCTGCAAAACCATTTACGGGCATTCCACGATGCCTATGCCTTGCAGAATATAGAAAATAAGTGGTAAAAAATTAAGTTGTTCCCAAGGACACTCACCAAAGAAGCAGAGAGCTGGTACCAATCCTTAGAGCTGAAAACCATTAGGAGGTGGAGTACGATGCTAGAACTGTTCAACGAAAAGTATCAAACGTACTCCAGAGTGTCCAATTTGTGTAAGCAAATCCAAGGCTGGAAACAAGGTATACATGAACCCTTGGATGCTGCCATGGGCCGCTATTACACATTGTTACATCATTGCCCGGGCCATGGGTACACTCAGTGGGATCAACTTCGCCACATCGTGGATGAGCTAAGGCATGAAACTAGAAGAACCCTTGGAACTTACGCCCAAGGGAGACTCTCACAACTTATAGCCCATGAAGTACGTAGCTTGTTGGAGTAAGTAGTAAAAGAAGAGGATGAGCTATGAAAAAGGGAAAGTGTGGAAGAGTACAACTGTGATCCCTCCCTTCGAAAAAAGGGAGTGAAATTTTATGATGAAGAGGATGAGCCACCAATTGAAGAGTTGGTGAATCAGAAAACTTTGTCAATCCAAAAATTAACAATCGAGGTATTGGCCAAAGTAGACCAAGTGTGGGATTCCTTAGACTCAAGAATTGAAACAATCTTGAAAATTGTAGAAGAGCCTAAAGTAGAACAAAGTAGTGACAAAGGTAAGAAAAAGTGGAGAGATTTAAGTGCTACACATAACAAGGGTAAGGGAAAAATCACTAACTCTGATGTGGTTGTGGATTCGGATTTAGACAATGATGGTGGATGTGAGATCTACCATTATGACCATCCTAAGGGATGTTTCCCCATCATCTCACATCTACAGGAGTCTGGGGTGTATGCGCTTAACAAAAGACTCAACCAACGGCAAACACCCCAAAGGTTACCTTATCCACAAGGTAACCCAAGACAGTTCCACCAACCCTTAACGTATTATCCAAGTGGAACTCCACCACAGCCCATCGGACAACATCAGCAGAGGTAATCCCCATAGTCATGGGGGATGCCACCACCAACACAACAATACCCTTACCGGCAGCCTGATCCTTATGGATATTATGTGTAGCAACCGATTTCTCCAAGTGACTCTATGAGTCACTGAACCCCCAACCATCACTACCAAGTTTGGGAGTACTTCGGAAGGACTCCTTCTCCTCTAGGAGACATCTCACACTTGTTACATCCTCCTAATCCATCCACACCTCTTCCACCACAAGTAGTTCCCATAACACCTCCTGCTCCAACAATGCAAGGGGAACTTCCTCCTCAACCGCAGCAACGTCACGCTGCTAGAGTTGTAAATATCCAACTTGCTAATGGTTATAACAATTGTAAAAAGAGAAGACCTTACTTCAGAACCAAAAGCCTAGATAAACTCTTGCAACAACAATCGGTTGAGGCCATGAACACTCCTCCACCATCTAACACTTCGGAGCACCCTTCAGTCCAACAGAGCGTAACGCATACGGTTATGTTAACGCATACCGTATTTGACTGGATCAAGATGGACCACCTTCCCAGGAAACTAACTGACCCTGGGAGTCCCTTAATCTATTTATAGATCACCGAAAATAAACCACATAGGGCTCTTCTTGACTCAAGTTCTAGAGTTAACTTAATTTCACGAGAGATGTATCATGCCTGGAACCTACCCCAACTTAAGAAGAGCAACATTCAACTAGAGCTAGCAGACCAGTCCATCACCATTCCCTTGGGATTGGTGGAGGACATCATTACCACTGTGTGTGGTTGGTTTTATCCAGCTGATTTTTTTGTGATTGAAGTGAACAACAACGAAGGGGACTTCCTGATTATAATGGGAAGGGCATGGCTTAGTATAGTAGATGCATGCCTTAGGCTCCGTGATCTTTCCTAGGAAATCTCTAAGATAAACATATGTGGAAAGATTGAGAAGAGGAAAGTTCCATGCATCACATACAGTGATTCATCGGGTGACGACATGGAGGAAATGCCTCCATGTAACATGTGTGCCCACGAAACTTTGAACCACAGATGCCTTTATGTAGCAACCACACAAGAAGTAGTAGACACCCCATGGTTGACAGCTAGAAGGAGCAGAAACATGTGCATGGAACGAGCTGAGGAAACCCATGCCAACTTCCATCCCTCAATCTAAGATCTTCAATTGGGAGAAGTTGGGCACTTTTACGAAATTAAAATAGATGCTCATTATTTTGGATCTCTCCCTTACAACTCAGTCATGGGGGAGATGGCCACCTATGCTAATCATATGGGGCCCTCAGTTCTTTTTCGATTTTTGTTTTACATGTTTTTGTTTTACAACGTTTTTGTTTTACAAATTTTTGTTTTACAAATTTCTTTAAATTTTCCTATTTTTNTTTTTACCTTTAAGTCACAATGTTGATACTAAGGTATGTTTCTTTTGATATGGTAAGCAATGAGACCACTTCATCCGTCCATCCACCCGTTTCTATGGTCTCTCTCGACTTGGAAATGTACAGTCCTCTTCTAATAAGAACTTAAACAAATCGGTGACTAGGCATTTCTCAAACTAAGGAAGGACTCACAGATTGAAAAGGGTGTGACTTCAAGGGAACTTGATGCTTTTGTGTTGGTCATTCTCTTGGGTGCTTGAATGTTTCTCCTTGAGTTTTCTTGTCATTCCGATGTTACACAATTATCGGAAGCTGAGACAATAAAAATAAAAAGTCTTTGCATGGTGTGGTTCTCATGCATAAAAACACAAAACAAAACAAAAAAAACCAAGTGAGAATTCAAAGCACACCCCTTAGACAAATAAACTTGGGCTACAAGCACTAGTTATGGAACCAAAAGTGTTCCCTCTAACTAAGGCCCTTCTCACTTCCCATTCTTTCCTTTGTTTCATCAGAATGGTGGTGGCTCTTGGAGAGTGCATTCTTGTTTCTCGAGTGGATGGTTTAATCGAATGCATTGATGCCAAGTCACTGGATGTGGTTGGTTTGAGGTTAGAGTTGAAATGAGATTTGCCAAGTCACATTAATCATCAAACACACAAGGGGCTGTACACCACCTTGTTCTTGGAATTCCATTCCATTCCTTTCTCTCCATCCTTCTCTCCATTTTTCACCTCATTGTCAATTGTATCATTAGTGTATCTATTTTGGTTGATGCATTGTTTTCTTTTTGGTAAATTCTTGTGGTTAAGACTTTAACTCTTGTTCCAACTGACATTCCCAGGGCCTACGGACTCTTTGAATGTGGGTTTGTCAAGGCATTAAGGGCATGAGCCTGCTTTGGGGAGGACCCACTGACATTCCTATTTGGAGCATTAGTTAAATTCTTTTCTTTAACATTTTGCAATTAATTTTA
>MNCI01027262.1:1554325-1568197 GCA_015680685.1 Gnetum montanum | reverse complement strand
TGCTTACGGATAGACAATGAAGACGCAATCTTGGCGTTGGCAGCAGCAACACTTCTTTTTCTCTCTTTCTCAGCTGCCAACTAAGGCCTGATGTCATTGAAATAAGGTGTTCACCCTTGTTGTCATGAACACCAGTTTTGTCAAGTCTTGTAATAATGATCCGTTCACATGTCATCCCATTAGTTTTATTTCCCTCAATAATTCCATACCTACCTGATATTATTGTAAGGAACTCGAGGATGAGTTTTCATTCAGTCATGGGGGTATGATGAGACACGATATCACGTACGCGATATTGCAGTCCACCGTCAAATCTATAAATAAGAGGTGGCACTCCCCTCATTTCTTATCCTAGGCTTAAAGTAGGGAAACTATGGCAGTTTGATCACTCCAGAGATAGAATATTTTACATGTGCCTGTAGTAGGAGTCCCCAAAATATTTTTCATGTGCCTGCAGTAGGAGTCCCCAAGTGAACAGATCTTTATTTGAGCAACTTTGTAGCCAAGTTGTGTATGACAATAAAGACAAGCTTTGTGGATAAACCTTGCAGTGCATGGAATAGGTTTATTACATGTTATTTCCTACCTGTTATTTATTACATGCATTAGCGCGGCATGAGTACGACTTGATTACGATCATTGATGAATGTGTACGGCTAATCAATGAATCGGCTACTCATCACGATTAGTCTCTCTTACCCTTATCTCCTAGTATGTGGGATGAGTACGACTTGATTACGAGCATCTATGGATATGTACGGCTAGTCAAGGAATCGACTACTCATCACGTTTAGGCTAGTTAAGTGCCTCAGTATGACGACTTCGAGCACGTGTGTTACGTGTGGTGATCCCAGTAACAATTAGCATTTGGTAGCCACAGTTGCATAGTTCAGGGTATGTACGATAAGTGGGAACAGATGCTGACGCTAGTTAATTTAGACTTAGTCCTTAGTTAGAGTTATCTAGTTTCTCAACCATTCGCTCTTAGTATAGAAGATATAAAACCATAAAAGACTAAAAAAATCATATACCTCAGACTTACTTAACCATACACCGTGACAACAACAAGTAAGTCTGGGAAGACAACGAATGATTAACCCCAAGTGTTCCATGGGGCGTTTAGGCATTTAGTCTGCAAAGTTCGACTAGATCGCGCATGCTACGCTCGTTTCGTATGGTTGAGTGTAGGGTTACCTCGCCACTCATCAAAAACTACATGAGAATCATGAGCCCAAGTGCTATATTTATAGGCCAGCATATACCCCACAATATCGAATATTTGACATCACGTCATGGGCTCCAATATTGGGATTTTGATATTAGCGCCAGTCAAAACATGGTTCATTAAATAATATATAATTAGTACTAATCTATGAATTATATTATTAATAACTCTTAACATACCATATTGGATTGTTAGTCATAAGACTTAGGGTACTCAAACTCATAGGAATTATTGCATACTACAATAAGTCTATTAGTAATGTTTTACAATGATGTCATTTTACATAAAATTATAAAACATTTTATATTATAGTTACCCATGTACACATTAAAAAAACTCTCATAAACATATGTCTAAGCATCTATATTTATGTCATTTTTTATAACTCAATATTTAATATCATTATAAATAGTAAGCCTAATCACTAAATTATAAATTTTTTTATAATATAATTGACATCATTTTATCACATAAAACACTATTATCTAATCTTGATATTGATAATCTTATGTCAATTTTAGTTCTTATATCCTTATAAATTATGTTGAACAATTGTCTAAAATACTTGTTATTATTTTTAATTTTGTTTATGGCATACAAGTTTTTGCATGCTCTTGGATCTTAAAGAAAATACCAAATGATAAGTTTCATAGAGATTCTTTTAATATTTTTCCAATTTAGATATGATGTAAAAATTTTTGTATAGAAATATTTTATTACATGATCACAACATTATTTACTTAGAATAATGCCTCCAAGCTGGTAAGGATGGTGTAAGTAGTGGGCTTGAAACCCAGCATTGCTAAATGTAGATTATGTGAGCATAGCAACTAGGCTATGATCCATACTCTTATGATGTGCAAGTTTACACCCTTTCTTTCATTGTCTTCCTCTCTCATCTTCTCCCTTTCATATGTTCCCTTATCCTCCAATATGTTATGAGGCCTCAAATTTAAAAGCTAGTCAATACCCTAAGTATAATCCCCATACCATTATTATGCTTTCATCATTAGCATTATCTAAGTGGATTGTTAAAGTATTTACTTCACAAAATCTATTAGTTTTGCTATTGTACCCACTTTTCCATTCTCCAATGATGAAGTCAAGTGTGTTGTCAACATTATTCCATTCAAGTTCAAGTACCTAGAATGGTCCAAAAATAACATCAAAAGACATATTTTTAGCTCACAAAGGCCTCGAGGAATAATTCCGGCTCATAACCCAACATATGAGCATCACTTTCAACAAGCTTCAAAAAATTTTGGAACAAATTATTCTTTTAAGTGTTAAGGTTGACATTGATGTAGCATCAATGTTAGTCTTGGACCATCCTATCCACATCACCTACCTCAAAATTGCCTTTCAGCCTTCGTTTTGACCCTATAGGATTCAAAATGGTTTGTCCACAACACCTTCAACATGGTAGGCATTAAATTTGGCATTTTGGCAAGATGACATTGGGACTTGGAGATGAAATTTTGCTAAAGTCTAGGGCTAACACTAATGCTGACACTAACATCAAAGTTAGCAAACCTAGAACCATCCTTTTCTTGTTCACAACACTTTTTGCTTGCATTATAACCTTAATCTTAGCTTCTCAAGTTATCTGACAACCAATCAACATCAATTCCATGTAGGAAATATTAGTTTTAGCTTATTTGAAAGTAGTCTTGGAAATCATGACCTAAAATTTTTCTAATTATTGCAAGTGATGTTGATGGGAACATCAACATTAGCGTTAGCATCACTATGTTCATGTCATCCTCACACAAGGTCATTAGGTTTGGATCTTGGTAACATTTGCTAGGTTTACAAGCTCCTTTGTATCCAATAAGCATCATTATGACTCATTTTGACATTAGTTTAGGCATTCTGTAGGCTTGGAATGACATCTTGGAAAAATGCTAAAAAACATTTCTAAGTCTTTTACTAATGCTAAAAACAATGCCAATGTCAACATTAGTACTTTTGGGACTTGCAACTTAAGACCATTAACCTACACACTCTACATTTGACATTATCTCCTAGCTTCTTCAACTCCTTGACATCATTGTGGTACCATTTGACATTAGTTTAGGTGTGAAAAGAGGTCCTAGAGGCTTGAACTTACAGTTTGGAAAACACTAGGAAAAATTTTCAAACACCTATTAATGCTAATGTTTATACTAGTACCAACTTCACCTCTAGTTAAACCCATGCGACTTATTCTTGCAAGTCAAACTTATTTAAAAACTAACTCCACATGAAATTCACTTAACTTAGCAGTTGAATTTGGCTACCCTAAGCTTATAAATATGGGATCAAAACCTATATTTTGGGGTTGGCTTCTTAAGATCTATAGCACTTTTCAAGATATTGAGATATCAAAGGCACAAGCATCTAGCATCTTAGTGTCTTCCACATGCTTCATGCCCACCATGAATTCAATTCAATGTTCATGTCTCCAACAACCCAAGCACTAATATTGAGGTAGTGCCAACATCAATCAAGCACTTCTTACATTATCTTCAAGACCTTGAATTTTTTTCAACATAAACATTAGTCTCTAGAGTTAGAAATTTTTTAGACTCTAGTGTCAATCTTAAGACGCTTAGTTAAAGGTGTTTCATTTTGACCCTAAGTTGATTCTAAATAACATCTATAGCTTCCCATTCATATATTCACCCTCAAAAGCCATATTTTGCTCACAAATTAGGTTATTATTATCAATTTTATTTCACTTACATATTTTCATCAACACTTGTAGCTTTGCCTTTCATAAGAGGCAAACACTTTTTTTTTTTTTAGCACTAGAGTATTTTCTTTGTTTGCAAAGTTGATCAAAACTCTTTCCTCCATATCATAGTTCTCAATATCTTAATATTTTACAATCTTTTATTGACATTTCTATACTTAGATATTATTTCATTTCTCATAGTTCTTCTTCCATACTTGGTTTTATTTTTAGTAATAAAATATTACTTAATTTTACTATTTAAACCTATCATTTTCATCATTCTCCTATAGTTCCGAGTTCATGTGTGATAGACTAAGTCCACATTCAATTAGAGGTTTGTGCACTTTCGTATCATAATCATTGACTTATTGAAGGTTACATCAAACTAAAGAGCATTTATGGTCATGGATTATGTATTTCAATAATTAATTCATGGATGTGTTCTTGTGAGATTGAGAAAGAACAATTTCATAGGAACATCCCCCATAAAGAAATACTACAAAATATAAAAACATAAATGTATAAATTGCTAATAATCTATACAACTTAAAATTAAAATGGACATTCATAGAATAATTGAAATTAAAAAATTACATACAATTTTAAGAAGCAAGGCCATCAATGATATTTTCTAAAGAGTTATAATTAGTATCTAAAAGACATCATAGTATGTTTAAGGTATTTTATATAAAAGACTAGGCATGAAATAATTGAAGTAATTAAATATGATAAAATGAAGTTCTCATTTCAATAAAATTCTAAAAAATCAAAGCATGAAATAATATAGAAGAAAGAAAATACATTTATCTTTTAAATATAAAGGATGAAGTATTCTATGTAAGAAAGTATTGAGGGAGGGGGCTCTCAAAATCATAAACAAGTTGACTATAAATACAACTATAAGATATATAGCCAACATAATACTTGAAAGGAACTTACTAAACATATAATAATCATAAAAAAGAGTTAGCTAGCAAACACATACTTGCAGAGGCAAGTATTATGAAATAAGAGATTTTATGTTGTATTGTGTAGGCCAAATTTATACAAAATAGAATTTACATAAAATTGATTTTTTACCATGAATTTAAGGTAGCATGCACGAATGTCTATTCTTAGATTATGTTTACTATCTTATTGAACAACACATTTGCTATGCACATATGCGTTGCATGATAATATCCTTTAATACTTATAATGTTTCCTTTTGTGTCTTTTAATTTTACCATAATTTTATAAATTTACATTTCATAATTATAAAAAGAGGATCTATACCATTGACCATTCTTTGTTCATTAAGCTTACTTAAGCTCTAATATTATTTGGAAAAGATATTGAAAGTAAGGATTCTATTCATATTTAATTAATGATAAAAAACAATGATTATGGTAATACATGATGTCACTTTCCAAGTTTCCCTTACTTTTTTTTTAACGTTGTTTTTAGGACTATTCCTCTCGGCATCAAATTGCCTTTTTAACTTTCTTTAATGTACTTACCATTAACTTTTTTAAGGCATGGTGGGCATAAAAAGTCATTCGGACTATATTCTCAAAGAGTCCGTATTCAATGGATGCCACTTTACGGTTTAACTGTAACGTAAGGATTTGAAGTGCATATACAGCTATCTCCAGTACGTGGTGACACTAATTATAAGAATGTTGCCTTCCATTCCTTTCATGAACTTTGCGTTTAAAAACATTCTTTTTAGCATTGATAATTATTTATTTTCTGATGACGTCGATATTCTCATCGATCAAAAGACGACTGAAAAACATAGAAAAGCGAAAACATTCTTGAAAAAAAGTTTAACATACTTCAGCGGCGGTGTCGGACCTAAAAATGGTAACATATTTTACATACAGACCCTTATATACATTTAATGATCTCTGCCGTTGAATTCCAGTCCTACAGAGCCCTATATGACCAGAAATATGGAAATTGCATTACGTCCAAAGATTCATGGGATGTTTTGGACCGATATTATATTTTTATAAAATTAAAATTTACAAATAAAAAAAATCAATTTCAATAAATGTGATTATACGACCGATCCCATCAACTCTTGCCCATCTACCGAAGATCCTAAAACCATGAGTAACCAGACGAGAGTTGAAGTAACTCAATTACACACAGTAGACTGTACGGGAAAAGCAAACTTCGGTAGGAAGTGCTTGCCAATGTTATAACAGCATTGATTCTTTGGGGTCCACAACTGTCACTTGTCAGTTCTGATGGTTCAGGGAAAGATTCAAACGCGGAATTCTCAGATAGGATGATCATGTTTCGGAGAAAACGGCTGTTACTAGTCAGTTCTAGGAAAGATTCGAAAGCAAGAATTCTGAGATAGGATGATCATGTTTCGGAGAAAACAGCCTTTTACATGTGCCATATCTCTGTTCTGCCTAGAAAACTTATGACAGAAAAACGTTCTGCGAACTTGGAGCTTGGAGCACCATAAGGCAGAAGCCAATTAGAGCATTCAGAATTCTTCTTTAACAGTGAGGAACAAGTGAAATTTGTAACAAGAAGGAAAAACTCACATGGAATCGCTGCAAATAAATCCAGACCAAGGTGTCCAAAGTTCTGCTCTTTTATTTATTGTGTTTCTGAGATTGAAAGTTGGATGTAATTTCAATGCATTATGGTTTGTTTTAACACACACAAAATTATTCTTGAAAAAAAATGATTATTGACAGTTCTCAACACGATTATGGTCTGGATTTTTATTGTATTCTTTTTTGAAAAAAAATTATTGGGTTTTTAAAATTTGAACAACCCAAAACACAGCGATAAAATATTACAGAACATGCGGAATCTCCGGAATTTTACCGAACATCGAAAAGTCCCCAACTTGTTGGGGGATCCGCGAGTTGCACGAGCTATTAATTTAGATGATCTCTGTAAATTTTCAAAAAAGAAAGAAAAAAAACAGTCTACTTACACCGATGGATAAGAAAATAGTCAAATACTAAGTTACAGTGAAATACCGAAAGATTTCAGAAAAATCGCTGAACTTGAACAAAACTTTCAGCAAACTTGAACTTGAACATGAGCATATTTCATCAACAATGCAAACTGGAATCAACATTTTACTTACTTCCACTGTCATTCTATTAGATCTATAAAGGAGTTTCAGAACCCCATCACATATACCTTTTTAAAATCCGCACCCAACTCAGCAAACAATTCTGTTCCAAATAAGGCTCAGAATAAAGCAGCTCTAAAAATGCATTACCGTGACATCGTAGAGGACAACAGCATTGCCGCCCTCCTCCAAGACGCGGGTTTGAAGCTGAGCATATCCTCGAGCAAAGCGAAAAAGCCCAGTTCCACCAACGATGGGCATCTCCCTCACCTCACTCAAAACGGCGTTGCTGCCAAGCAGAGCCAGAGTGCTGCCATTGTATTCGCCACTGTTGAACAGCAAATTCATGGCCGTGAGCAGTCTGACGCCACCCTGAACAGTGGAAGAAGTAGAAGAGTAAATCCCCTGGGCGCTTCCCACCTGCGGAGAATCCATAGTCGGCCCCAGCATGAGCGGATCGTCGATCACGCCGATTAAGCCGAAACTGTTCAGAAAGCCCTTTGCCGGAGCCACGGCTATAACCGCCGACCTGTTTTTTCCCATAACAGTGTCGTGGAAATAGAATCTCAGCCGGCTTACTTTCTCCTTCCTCGTTTTGGCCTTAGCTGCCGCAGAGGCCGCGCAAAAGAACATCAAAACCAGTAACAGCAGCACAAGAAATTGGATCTTGGCATTGGCAGCCATTTTTACTTTTCTGTGAGCTTCGTACTCTCCTGGGCCTGGGTTTTAAAGTAAGGGGTGGCTACTGTGGTATAGTTGGTCGGAGCAGAATGAATATGCGGTGTAAAATGTGTAACAATTGTGGAAACATGCATCCTACATTGTGACAATTGCGGAAACATGCCTCCTACGTAAAAATGGAAAGTCCTAAAAACATTCAACTTTCTAATGTAACAATGTGATAGCTTTGGAAATTTCTATTCATTGTTATCGGTAATGGTCTCATATTTTTCTAATAAATGGTAACTGGTTTGGGTGCCTTACGGTTTCTTGATGGGAGAACAGTTCAGGTCCTTTTCATAGTCGCTTACAGTCTACATACACCATCACGGCAGAGCGCCCGTGTGAAAGAAGATCCAGAACATTCATCAATGGCATCAATGGCTGGAGGTCAGTTCGATCTGTTTTTCAAATTGATTTGTGCATTTTTGTTTCATGTACATTTGTAGATTAAGAGATCTGTTTTTTTACATGCTTCCGCTTGTGCAATCCGGTTCTCGATGCACGTTAGATTTCTTACATTTGGTATCGGAGCAATAGATCTCTGCCTTGATGCCTGTTGCCATTCCCTTCCATAGAGTTGCCACGACTTTTCTCTAGCCTGTAAATCGTTACGTTGTACTTTTCATGATAAAATGCATAGTTGAAGATGCCTGTTCCATTCCTTCGTCCAAAGAATTGAAGGAGAGCTTCAACCGTCAGTTTTGCTCTGTTTGGTCTGCACTCTAAAAAGCAATGATATAAATATCTGCTTGCCGTTGTGTAATCAGATGGTTCGGATCTTCGGATCAGAGCTGTTTTCCTGGATCATGAAATTGACATGACACAAAATGCAAACTCTGTAAAATCGTTGTTTCTGATAGTAGTCCAGAAATTGACGGTTTAGATTCGTTGTTTGTAAGTTGGAATAGCTCTTCAATCTTTATGTTTTACTTTGCAAAATAAAATGTGTAGAAGATTCTCGTTTTCATTAATTGCTTCAAAGATAGGGTGAAGAGCTGCAACGATTTTTCTCTTCTGTATTCGTTGTTTGTGTACGCAGTCCATAGCAGGAGGGTTCTGTTGGGTTTAGGAAAAAAATTTTGTCATTTTCGAACACAGCACCTATTCTGTCTGTTCTCGGTGTTTTGCTGCTGTGTCTTTTAATCTGCTGAGATTTTAAATTGCTTATTTTGGACATGGGGAATGGACTGTTACATTTAATTTATTCAATGGATGTAGTTTATTACATGCGGTTTTCAAAATAATCTAAACCGTTTCACATGTAAACTATTTATCATGATGAATGTTGGCCTTTAAAATAATTTTGGCATTATAGAATGGCAATTATGGACTTATGTTTTGGTGTTTTTTAAGCAAAAAATGATTGTAGGTATTTTCCATGCTTGCTTAGAATTTAATTGCATTTGTCAATATTGATTTTGATGCATAATGTAATGGTATGCATCATTTACTAGTGATCCTTATATTTTGTATAGTCTAAGAGTGGCCACAGCATCTTTGATTATACAAAATTATAAATTAAGGGTTTTATATCACATAAGTAATTGTGATTAATCACATATAATATAATAGACTTTATCCCACAGGAATTTCTATTATATTTAACGTGGTCAATCAGGATGAAATATTGAATTATTTTTCTTAATTTACCCACAGGGATTAAGAAAAAGAATATAGTTTAATAACTTCATCATAAGGATATATGAGTCTGTTTGAATTAAAATTTAGCCCACAAGCAATTTTATGTCATGTGATTCATATTTTTGCATGTTTACATTGGTACACATGTCCTACAGTTTATAGCCTCAAATTAGTGACATAAACATGTTTATTTTACAGCTATGCAACCTGTAAATTACTCTGACTTTAAATGTGACATTCTTGAATTGATGAGTGATAATTACAAGGTGTGGAAGGAGAGAATTCTCCTTCATTTAGGATGGATGGACATTGATTATGCTATCCGTAAAGATGAACCACCAAGGGTTAATGCAACCAGTCATCCAGATGATATTGGTCTTTATGATAAATGGGAGTGATCTAATCGCTCTGTGTAATGTTTATAAAAACCAAGATCTCGGCTGGTATACGTGGATCATTGGAACAGTATAACAATGTGCGTGCTTTGTTAAAAGCTATTAATGAACAATTTGAAACATCAGACAAAGCGTTGGCCAGCACCTTAATAATGAAGTTCTCATCGATGAAGCTCACTGGAATTGGTGGTGTGTGTGAGCACATCATGCTCATGAGGGACATAGCGGCTCAATTAAAAACACTTGAGGTTGAGATGTCTGAATCTTTCCTTGTGCACTACATCCTAAACACGCTCCCACCGCAGTATGGACCCTTTAAGATTTCTTACAACACACATAAGGACAAATGGTCAATTAATGAATTGATGACCATGTGTGTACAAGAAGAGGGTAGACTTGCCATGGAAGCGAAGGATAGTGTGCATCTGGCCATGCAAGGAAAGAATACAAAACAAGTCAACACTAAAGGGAAGGGAAAAATCCCTCCACAAGCTGATATCAAGAAGGAATCTAGATGCTTTTTCTGTAAAAAGAAAGGGCACATAAAGAAAGATTGCCTTAAACATCAAAGATGGCTTGAAAAGAAAGGTACTCAATCCTCATTTGTTTGTTTTGAATCTAATATGGTTGATGTTAGTCATAACACATGGTGGATTGACTCCGGTTCTACAATCCATGTTACTAATTCCTTGCAGGGATTAGCAAACCTAAGGAAGCCAGTAGGAAGTGAGTCATGCATCTATTCGGGCAACAAGATGCGCTCACATGTGAAAGCGATTGGCACATGCAAATTAGTTTTAAGTAGTGGTTTTGTTTTGGATTTGGAAAGGACATTTTACATTCCTTGTTTTTCAAGGAATTTAATTTCTGTATCAAGGCTTGTATCATTGGGATTTTCCTTTAACTTTTCAGATACTATGTTCAGTTTATCTTATAGATCTGAAATAGTTGGAAATGGTACATTAACAGATGGTCTTTTTCAACTTAATTTACAAAACGACACTTCTTACACTTCTATGCATGTTCATGCTGGCATTAAGCGATGTGTTATGAATGAGGAATCCTCTATGTTATGGCATCGTAGATTAGGCCATATCTCCATTGAGAGAATCAAGCGCTTGGTAACTGATGGAGTACTTAGTACTCTTGATTTTACTGACTTTGACACTTGTGTAAACTGCATAAAGGGAAAGCAGACCAATGTGTCAAAGAAAGGTGCCAAGAGGAGTTCTGCCATATTAGAAATCATACATACGGATATTTGTAGTCCAGATATGGATGCATATGATCAACGGTATTTCATTACCTTTATTGATGACTACTCACGATACATGTATCTCTACTTGCTTCATCACAAAAATGAAGCTTTAGATGCCTTTAAGGTATTTAAGGCTGAAGTAGAGAAACAATGCGGTAAGCAAATAAAGATAGTGAGGTCTGATAGAGGTGGTGAATACTATGGTAGATACACTGATGATGGACAAGCACCTGGTCCCTTTGCTAAGTTTCTTCAAGAGCATGGGATTGTTGCCCAATACACTATGCCTGGTTCTCCGGACCAAAATGGTGTGGCAGAAAGAAGAAACCGAACATTATTGGACATGGTGCGGAGTATGCTTAGCAGCTCCAAGCTTCCTAAGTCTTTGTGGAATGAAGCCCTTAAGACGGCAGTGTATATATTAAACCGAGTTCCAACCAAGGCTGTCTCTAAGACACCATTTGAATTGTGGAAAGGTTGGAAACCGAGTTTGCGACATATACGCATTTGGGGATGCCCGTCTGAGGTAAGAGTCTATAATCCACAAGAGAAGAAGCTAGACCCTAGGACCATAAGTGGGTATTTCGTTGGATATGCCGAACGGTCTAAGGGATACAGATTTTATTGTCCATCACATACTACTAGGTTTGTGGAATCAAGGAATGCTAAATTTCTTGAGAATGACTTGATTAGTGGGAGTCATCATTCCTGGAACGAAATTCCAGCGACTGATCATGCGGATGCTCAACCCTCTACTTCAAGTACTCGATTGATTGTTGTACACAACACGCCTACAGTACAAATACGTGATGTACATCCACCAGTCGTTGAAGTTCCACAAACTGCTGGTCAAGACATAGTAGATCCAGCTGAACAACAGATACCAGTTCCTGTTGAACAGCCCGTTGATCATCTTGCCCCTCAGGAGCCTGATGAACCAACATTAAGACGATCTACTAGAATAAAGCGATCAGCGATTCCTAGTGACTATATAGTGTATCTACAGGAATCTGACTACAACATAGGAGCCGAAAATGATCCTGACACGTTTTCACAAGCCATGAGTTGTAAGGAATCCGACTTATGGTATGATGCCATGAAAGATGAGATGAACTCTATGTCCACTAATGGAGTCTGGGATCTTGTCAAGTTGCCCAATGGTGTTAAAGCCATAGGATCCAAATGGGTCTTCAAGACTAAAAGAGACTCCTTGGGCAACATTGAAAGATATAAGGCTAGACTTGTTGCCAAAGGGTTCACTCAGCAGGAGGGAATAGATTACATGGAGACCTTTTCTCCTGTATCTAAGAAGGACTCCCTTCGTGTGATCATGGCATTGGTAGCTCACTTTGATTTTGAACTACATCAAATGGATGTGAAAACAGCATTCCTTAATGGTGATCTAGAGGAAGAGGTTTATATGAAACAACCTGAAGGATTCTCCTCTAATGATGGTGAGCAATTGGTATGCAAGCTTAAGAAGTCTATATATGGCTTGAAACAGGCCTCCCGTCAGTGGTATTTGAAATTCCATGATGTCATCACTTCATTTGGCTTTGAAGAAAACATCATGGATCAATGCATATACCAGAAGGTCAGTGGGAGTAAAATCTGTTTTCTTGTCCTCTATGTGGATGATATCCTTCTTGCAACCAATGATCATGGATTTTTATATGCGGTGAAACAATTTCTCTCTAAGAATTTTGACATGCAGGATATGGGTGAGGCATCTTATGTCCTTGGCATTAAGATCCATAGGGATAGATCTAGATATATTCTGGGTCTATCGCAGGAAACCTATATTAATAAAGTTCTAGAGAGGTTTCGGATGAAAGATTGTTCACCAAGTATTGCACCCATTGTAAAGGGTGACAGGTTCAATTTGAACCAGTGCCCTATGAATGCATTAGAGAAAAGTCACATGAGCAACATTCCATATGCTTCAGCTGTTGGAAGCCTTATGTATGCTCAGGTCTGCACATGACCTGACATTGCATTTGCTGTAGGGGTGTTGGGCCGATATCAGAGTAATCCAGGTATCGACCACTGAAAAGCTGCAAAGAAAGTCATGAGGTACCTTCAAGGTACAAAGGATTACATGCTTATGTATCGACGAACTGACCATTTGGAGGTGATTGGCTACTCCGATTCAGACTTTGCTGGCTGCGTTGATTCCAGGAAATCAACATCAGGTTATGTTTTTATGCTAGCTGGAGAAGCCATCTCCTGGAGGAGTGGAAAGCAAACCTTGGTTGCTACTTCCACAATGGAGGCAGAGTTCGTTTCTTGTTTTGAGGCTACTTCACATGGTGTATGGTTAAAGAGTTTCATGTCAGGGCTTAAAATTCTGGATTCAATATTTAGGCCATTACAGATATTTTGTGACAATTCAGCTGTTGTCTTTATGGCTAAGAATAATAAGAGTGACAGTCGAAATAAACACGTCGACATAAAGTACTTAGCCATAAGGGATCGCATTAAAGAAAATAAAGTGGTCATAGATCATATCAGCACTGAATTAATGCTAGCTGATCTTTTGACCAAAGGAATGCCACCACGGTCATTCAAGGATCATGTCACTCGGATGGGACTTGGTTCCATGATGTAATATGTTGTACAACATTACAGTGTTAATGAAACTCTATTCAGTTGTGTGTTTTCTCATACAGTTGCGCATAAAGTCATTAGAAAACACGCACATAAGGTTGGATCTCGAATAAACATTGGGTTTGTTCATACAGTTATAGTTACCATATAAAGGAATTGACTTTGAGAAATAATACATTGTAATACATGGAAGATACTACTCGCATTAAGAGGAACTAT